>QLTV01001815.1:437757-471101 GCA_003457575.1 Thermophis baileyi
TTTTCTAATTATTGCTCCCACAGTTGATTTCTTCACACCAAGCTGCTTGCCTATTGCAGATTCAGTCTTCCCAGCCTGGTGCAGGTCTACAATTTTGTTTCTGGTGTCCTTCGACAGCTCTTTGGTCTTCACCATAGTGGAGTTTGGAGTGTGAGTGTTTGAGGTTGTGGACAGGTGTCCTTTATACTGATAACAAGTTCAAACAGGAGCCATTAATACAGGTAATGTGTGGAGGACAGAGGAGCCTCTTAAAGAAGTTACAGGTCTGTGAGAGCCAGAAATCTTGCTTGTTTGTAGGTGACCAAATATTTATTTTTCACCATAATTTGCAAATAAATTCTTTCCAAATCAGGCAATGTGATTGTCTGGATTTGTTTTCTCATTTAGTCTCTCATAGTTGAGGTCTACCTATGATGTCAATTACAGGCCTCTCTCATCTTTTTAAGTGGGAGAACTTGCACAATTGGTGGCTGACTAAATACTTTTTTGCCCCACTGTACATATGATTTGGATGGCTTCCCAACTTGCAAAATGATTTTGAGAGGCTAATTTAGGACTAAAAACTAAACAAAATAAACTATGAACATAAAACATAATATAAAACAGCACAAACAGAAGCACTCAACTTATCCAAAATCTCAAATCCATTTTCCAGCAGGCTAATTCATTGTACTAACCCAGTATTTTTGGGAGGGCGGGGGAACGAAAGGGAAAATACATTTTTAAAGTCTTACAGAAGACCAGAGCCATATCCAAATATCATAGAACATGCTGTTCTGAAAGGTAGGAAATCATGACAGAGCAAGTACCATTAAATAACAGTGTTCTATGAAGTGATCTTAAGTATGCCCATGAACTATACCCAGAAGCCTACAGGAAACCAGTTTAGCTCATGTAGTAGTGTTGTTATGTGGTCATGGTCCTAACTACACATCATTACATTACTGATTAATTCTAGTTTCTGGATGGTCCACAAGAGCAGCCTGATGTAGACCAAATTGCAATAATCCAAGTGTGATGTGATCAAAGCATGAGTGGACTGTGAGCAGGGCTTCCTGATCAAGAATCAAGTGCAACTGGCATACAATATGAATTTGTGCAAAGGCCTGCTGCATCTATTCCCACCAATTAAAGGCGACCTCCAAAATGCACAGCAGTTCTTTCTGGAGGAGTGCAACTCCATACATAACTAAAGATGATCAGTTTTCAGAAAGGGAGAGGGTCCTAAATATCACAATCATTCTGAGTTGCTTTCCCATTCACACCACTTCATCCTCCAGACATGAGGAACAAACCTTGACAACATCACTTGGTTAGCTCCGAGTACAGATACAAAGCTTTATATTATCAGCATATTGATGACACTTAACTCTGTTCCAATTGATGACCTCATTCAGTGGCTTTATGTAAGTGTCAAATAGTGGTGGAGAGGGAAAAACTGAGTACCACTGCAAAGCAGGGATTTAGGCCTATACTCCTCCCCTACCAATGTCAAGTGTAACATCATGGCCCTTTTATCAAATCTGAAACTGTCCAGGAAGATACCATGACTGATAAAATCAAGCCACTAAGAGATCATCCAGGGCCAGGACAGATGCATCACCCCCACTACAGTATCTACAGTATCTCTCTAAAAATGGAAGGTTAAAGACTGGGTGAAGATTATCTAGAACTGTTAGATCCAGGCATGATTTCTTTAAGAAGTGGTGGACTATCACAGAATCACCCCCTTGTTCAAAAACACAATCATAACCACCTGGATCTAACCATGTATTGACTCTTTAGGAGGTCTTCCTTTTGTTGATCAGGACTGAACACAAGGCTTTCAGGATTTATTTATAAATAAGAGTTGCGATACGGAGGAAAAGATCATTTGTTGTTTTAAGAGAAGTTGATAAATTATGAAAATTATTTCTACTTGTGATGAAGAAAGAAGTAATTTCTTTAAATATTATTTTTTTTCTTTACTGTACTGTTATTTTTTCTTTCTTTTCTATTTTTCTATTTTTTTCTTTCTGCACTTTCTATTCTTTCCTTTTATGTTTGTTTCAATTGTTATCCTTTTAATTGTAATGTTTAATAAAATTACTGTTATAAAAAGGATAGGGAGTAAACAGTAACCCAACAATAACTTACGTTTAGAACTAATGCTAAAACTTCTAAACATGAACATCTTTATACTTACTTTTGTCTTCTGTGTAGATTTTCCTTTCTCATGTCATTCAGTTGTCTTTCAACTGCCCGGGCTGTCAACTTCAAATAAATAGCAAATATCAGAATTTTGTCTAAATAAATAAATGTGCTATAATTTTTGAAAGTTCAGCAAATATTTTGAAAATCAAGTATATAATAATTTTACTTAAAATCTAGAATAATTACCTTTAAGGTCTATGCATTACTTTAAATAACGATCAGATAAAGCATGCAAATCCAATGTATTTAGGTTAACTGTAAACCAGAAAAGTCCACATTCTAAAGCTTTATAGGTACCAGTGCACTCTAAATGCCTAAATACTTTTAGCATTAGGTGTGAATCAAATAGTCTTGCTTCTTCGTTGTTAATTACTTTTAAGAATTTCTCCATTCATCTTCATGGAACTCCTGCATTAAGTAAGGCAACTGGTATGCACAGATATAATCATAGGTACTTATCTTTGGATATTATTATTTTTATACGTCTGGATAAGCACAACAATCTTCATATCATTGAACTAACTCCATCCTGGGCACTACTAAATAACAGTTTAGCACCTACTGTACATATGCATTTGATTTTGGAAAGAATTACCATTTTAGCAAATCCTTAATCTATTACAATAGTATGGACAATTTGCTTAAGGAATCTTTTTTAACAAATAGGGACTATTGGTACTTAAAGAAAATAAATTCTGAGTCATAATTCAGAAAAAAATGTATGAAGCATCCACAAACAGAAAATGAGTTTAAGATTGCACTTCTGATTTATCTTTTTTTAAAAATCTGGGAAGATATGTATTCAACTGTATGGGTGGCAGTTCTGCACTGAAAATTTTTGAAAGCTTGGGTGACTACTCTATTTTTTACTCTATCTTTAGAGCTTTCCTTCTGATGTGCTATAGGAAATATGGTTAAGCCTTTAAAAAAAAAAAGTACAGCCAAGCATTAAGAAAAAAATTAAAAAAACATTATCTACCTTGATGAGGTAGATTGGCAGTTTATAAAACTGATAAATAAAATAAGATTTAACATAAAATGTAAAGAAACAGGGCCATTTTGAAAAATCTATAGCCCCAAAGAGCAATCATATGTCTTTGAGAAAAAAAAATCTAACAATGAATATATATGTAACCTTCCTTATTGAAAACACCCTACACCAATACTGTAATTTTTTTTCAAATGGACACTAAATAGTGCTTTAACTTACCCAATTATCATGAGCTTTTTTCTCATGTGAGTTAATCTATTAAAACAAAACTATACATTAATTTAGAAGTAAAATCAAACTGAGCAACATTTTACATGTTCTTTTTAACAGAAATCAAATATGGAATACAATACTTTTAAGTACTTTATACTATAGAATATAAGTGGTAAAGCTACAATAAGATGTTGCTTCAACAAAGCTCTGCCGCTAAACCAAAAACAATTAAAACCACACTTCTATGTATATTTACCAGACAACAAATTTTACTGAAAGGATTCAATAAAAGTCATATCAATTTGCTTTCATGTACATTTGAGATCCAGCCTTAGTTTCTCTGTTGTAGTTACATAATAGCTTTAGTTAAACAAAAAGTTAAGTTGTGAAGTTTTAAATATGGCTAAATGGATATGAGCTCCTGAATGAAAGGAAGGATATGAATAAAAGAAAATTCCAATTGAAATAATTCAGAACAGCACTGAAAAGTAATTTCAAACAACTTTTTTTTCCTCAAAGAGGCCAATGAACTGAAGCCAAGTTATATGAGGTAAAAAAAATTAGAAAATTTTCAATTAAGAAAATACATACTTGTTTCTCATAAGAGCAAACAGTTCTTTCCAGTTCTTCTTCAAGGTCTTTTACCCGATGCCTATAAAATATTATTACAAGGAGAAACTGTTATTATTGTTACTAAACTTTATTAAATAATTTAGGCATAAGTAAATTGGTTTTATTTTTAAAAAATCAGATGAAGTTGGCAAGACAATTGAAAAAGGAGACTAATCAGAGATCTCTATCTACCAAATTTATCAGAACTCCCTGTTGCAATTTCTTTGCTTGCAAAACTCAGTTGTGCCTAAAAGTGACAGGACACATTGTGAATGGAATTATTTTTAACTGAAGTTACTTTAAATGACGTGCTCTTATTTATGGATCAAGTGGAAAGAATGAACTTTAGCAGAATTATCTCCTCTGCTGAAAATAAATAAGCATTCTAGTATTTGTGATTTAAAAATAATAAATAATTTGTCTAACTGATTCTTAGTAATCATCAGCTATCTAAATCCTTTGTCCTCTTCCAGAGAGGTTCTGAATTAAATCTAACAAAGGATGAAGGGAACTCTTATTACCCAACAGGGTTTTTCTGGCTCTCTTCTGATTGCAGTCTCTTGCATCTTTCCCAGCTGTGCCTTAGGATTCCATGGTCCTCCAGACTAGTGGGGAATGTACCATAAATAACTACAACAGGCATAACCTGCGCACAACATACACAACATGGAGATGGGAGTTCTTCTTGCATGAGTAAGCCTCCCTTTCCATTTGCAAGGACATCTTTGAAAGCAAACATAGGTGTTTAATGTTGTGTCATAGATCTGTGGGCCAATGCTTCTTTCCTCTGACATAAAACACTACTAGAAATATCTCAAGTACAATGCTAGATTGGTACTCTTCCAATTAATCTCTATTTTCTTTTTTAAAAATTTGGAATTGTTTAATATAATACTTGGTGAAATTACCGATAAGTATTCAGTTCTTCAGCAGCATGATTAATTTTCTCATCGACTTTGGAAAGTTTTTTTTCTTTCTGTAAACGTTCTTTTTCTTCTACAGTTAATTTCCTTTTAAAAAGTAAATATTACATTAGTCATAACTATTTTTTTTTTTAGTTTTCATATGAAAGCCACTTTCACAAAAATTATTTTCAAGAACTTGCAAGGTAATTCTGTTGTGTTTTGCAGTTCTAATAATAGATGACTATTATAAAAGCTGCAAATCACTTGTGCTTACTATAGAATTTTACTCTATAGAAATGTGGAATTTCCAAATAAAAATATAGAATTGAGCAGTAAAAGAACTTGGATAATCTCTTTGAATGATGCATGATTTTACTCTGAAAAGTTTTAATGCAGAATTAAAATTAACAAATTAATGAGTGATTTATTAACCAATAAATCCACTGCCAGTAATACCTGTGAAGATTCATTTCATTTTCTTGGTACAGTTCTGTCATGACTTGAAGCTTTTGCTGAAGTTTTTGAATTTCATTTTGAACCTCTATATTTTCTGACTGCAAAATGACATGTTCCTTCTGTAGTCTTTCAATCCGTTCTGTCATAAAGAAATAAGTACAAATAAGCAAATATTGGAACCATAAAACTGCAACTCAGAAATTTAATGTGCTCGTTCTGAAAACAAGTGGTTTAGTTTGATCAGGAATATTTTATTCTGCTTTATTGTTACTCCACAATATGGTACATATTGCTATAGCTTTTTAAAGAAACTCTCTGAATATTAGTATTAATATAATAACTTGATATTAGTATTAATAGCTGAAAAATGACTTGTGACTACTACAAAAATGCAAAAAAAAATTACTTCCACACGTACCTGAGGATTGAATTTTACTGTTGGCTTACATAGGAACACACCAGTTTAAAACAGGAAATAGAGCTGTTAATCAGTGACATATTAATGTTCAAATAGTTGAAATGGGCCAAAATACCTGCAAGCTGATGTGCAGAATTGATCAAACAGTCATAGAAAATGTCTGATGGAAGAGCTATTGCTGTTAAAGGTATACCACCAATTATTAATTCTAAGCCTTCATATTCTTTTTCGAACAAAGACAGTGAATGCTGGTTCAATGTGTTCAATAAAAACACAGCACAGAATGCTCTTTAGAGTGTTGTTAGTGAGAAGTGCTTTATCTATTAAGATGATTTAGATGAAAGTTCAGGTCATACTATAGGCCATACCTCTAAAGCATTCACTGCTAACCACTGTTCATCAGTCTGTAAAAGGCAAAAGCCATTAGAATATTTTTTTCCTGTTCTGGTTGATATTCTATCTATAAGAAGATTCAACTACTGTTTATTGATTTTAAGAGGAGAACAAACAGAAAAAAACTTATTTTTTCTGCCTTAATGTTTTAGTCCGTCTTTTATTAGCTTCAGTGTTTACAAATTCACTCCCATAAAAAAATAAAATGATATTCATGATTCCAGTTTTATCAATTCTGATGTCACCATTAAGATTTTGGGGGTGAGCAAAAAAAGAAAAAAGGAAAGAAAAACCAGACAACAACCTGGAAAAAACTTCACTAAATTTAGAGCAAATGACAACACTTTTCTAAATAATTGGTGCAGGATACTGTTAAAAAAATAATTAAAATTTAGATTCTTTCATCTTATGAGAACTGAGAAATTGTTTAAAATATCTTACCTCAGGAATAACTCTCATTTAAAAGATACCTAATTATCTAAATAAAACTGCTATTATAAAAAGCTAAATCCAACATGTCCAGTCATACAAAGGGACTTACTTTTCATCTGCAATTTACTCAGTGCATGCATAAGCAGATTTAGGGAAGGAGGAAATAACTAAGAATTGATTTTTCCCCCCCTAAAGTATCACTTTCAAAAACCTTAATTTTAAAAATAGCATATTCAGCTTACTTTCTTGCTCATTTGAAAATCTATGAAAAAAATTGTGATTACTGTACCTGCAAGTTCCTTTTTTGCTTTCTTTTCATCACCTAACTTTGAATATATTTGATTCCTTTCTGTTTCCGCTGATTTTAAATGAGCATTTAGCTATACAATGAAGAAAGATAAACTAGGTAAGATCATTACTTCTAGAAAAGAATACATTTGCACCTCTAGAACAAATATCACATTAATTCCAGCTTATTTTCTGTCTGTACTGTAATTTACAAGTGCAGGGAACATTCTCCAATGAAATGTGATCAATGTATAGTTTTGTTTCTAAATATACTATTTAAAAATTAGCCTGAATCCAGAGCTCTATTCATGTGATGTTCTTGCTGAAGGAGAATGGAGGGCAATGTTGACAATTATAGCTCCTCCCAAAGGTTTTTGAAAAGATGGTCTTAGGAGTTGGGAACTTCTACTACATTAGGTAGCCTACAGTTGTAGTGCCCTTCCTAGTTGTAATGGAAATTTCCAAGTCTTAAGAACATCTTTTCAAGGACCTTGAATGAGGGAAAGTTTCTTCTTAGCTCTTCTCCTAACTGGAGATGTAACTGGTTATCAATTCCTTTAGCAAATAGCTTCTGTAATACTGGAATCAATCTAAAAAGTTTAAGTGACTTCTTAAAATTGCTTAAATATTTATTTCATTAACATCCTGATGTATAAAATATTTTCTCATGGTCCAAATAACTTTTTTTACATGCTAATCTTTACAGATTTTAAAATAATTAAAATCTTCACAGTATTATCAAATTACCTTCGCAGCATAAATTAGCTTCTTTACTGTTTCTTTTTCTGGAACATCTGGTTATAAAGAAATCGAGAGAAAAAGTAAAAGAGAAATAATCTTGGATTTATGAAAATAACACTAGCACTACAAATGTTCTTTTTGTCCTTTCTCTTAATATTTTAATGTGCCTTTAGACAGAAATGCAGGAGTTAGCAAGGATTTGTTTATTAAGCTTCTGAGAAGCAACATAATTTCTCAGTTGGCTTTAACCCTAACCCTAACATTAGTTCATCCTTAGAGTAAATGTAGCTGACCCACAAGTGGATGCTGCTGATGCTGCAATTTCTCCTTAAGAAGTTGGGGTATAAGTGTGAGAAGACAGGACATCCAAAGGCTTGTTTTTACTGCTGCTTTTAATCTTACTTCAAAGGATGATGTTGAAAAAAACTATTCTGATCTTAACATCATGTAGCCCTGAGAAATCCAAAATATACTAATATAAAACTTTTGGAGAAAAAAACATTTTGCCTTGAATGAAATAGGCTATTCTCTACAAGCATGCATTATAATTTATTTCTTTTTGAAGACAAAGTTTATAATGACAGTGGTTTCCTATCTGAAATCTGAAAATATTTTTACCCAAGGGCTGCTCATTTTCTGTTTCATTCTTTATATCATTATCCTTGTGGTTGTCACCCATAGAATCATGCTCTCCTGTTGCACAGCTCCAGTCTTTCATCCTTAGCAAGCAGTCTGTCAGAGACTAAGTAGTATTGTAGAATAAAGAGAGGGAGGGAGGGAGGGAGGGAAGGAGGGAGGGAGAGAATGAATGAATGAATCTTGGACTCTATATTAAACAAATATCAAGGTAATAAGTTTCATGCTCAAAACTACACTTTTATGGGTATTGTGAATCTTCATTTGACAACTTCTTCCAAGAGAGAGAAGGCCAGGACCCTGTAAACATTAGCAAAAATGAATTTACACAATGGGAGGCAAATTTCAATTTCCATTCAATGAAGATTTTAAAACAGAAGCCAAAGCATGAAAGTATTTTCTCCTTATTAGGCATCACAAATTTCTAACTAGCAGTGGTTTATTTGATTTCTGAAAGTGCCACTTGCATTTACCTTAAAATCTGGTGCATATGTTTTCTGAGAACAATCTCTATAATTTTCTTTGCTAGACCACTCAATGTTAAAAAAAAATAGAAATATGTGTACCTTGACTTGACTTTCTTTATTTTTAAGAGCTTCCTCTAGATTTGCTTGAGATGATTCATACATTTTTATCTGCTCATTTAGTTCATTAAATCGTTCATTCCAACCTTCAGCTTCTTGTAATAACTAGAGAGGGAAGTTTGCAAAATCACTATATTATATCAAAGAAATGTGATACAAATCAAACAAAAAACAAACTAAATAGTAAAAGCTGAGTTAGGAGCTTAGAGACATTACGTTGCCCTTGACTCCCCCACTCCGTTTTCTACACATGATCTTCTTTCCACTTTCAACTGGCCCAGTAATCCACCAGATAGGTTATAAATGGCTTCACAAAGGGCTTTTTTTCATCAGTACTGAATAAATTTATCTGCTAAAAAGCAAAGTCTCAAATTTTAATTACTTATAAAAGCAGAAGCTCTGCGAAACCTTCTTCCTTTGGATGAATTTCTTCTTTTTCCTACAATATTTAACAGTTAAAAAGAATAAAAGTCTAATTATGTATAGAGTCAGTGGAAAGTACATACTTGTTTTTCACTTTCATGAAGATGTCTGTTTTCCTCTATTGCATCTTGCAATGATGTCTTCAATCTCTCTCTGTTAATTTCATATACTTTTAATGTGGTTTTGGCCTAAATGACATGGAGACCACATTAAGCTGCATGCATCAATTTATTTATTTATTTATTTAACAGTTTTGTAGCATCTTCCTCAAATCAATAAGGACCTTATTTATATGTAGAATGCAATGTATCTTATTGGCAGTCAAGCTCAGCTTTCCTGTCTGATCTTTTACATTAAAAAAACCCTTTTAAGTTAAATAGGAAATTAACAAGTTGCCAAATATCAACATCCAGTCTCAGCTTTATTTCTAAGGATGCTACTGGCTCCTCAATCAGCCACATCACTTTTTAGAGAGAAAAAGAGCACTGTCAAGTACACTGTTTTGAAGCATGCCCACTTGCCCATACGAACATCAAGTTAAATACTGGCTTACCTCAGCTACTTGAAACTGGATAGATTTTGCTTCATTTTCTAAAGATGCCTTTCTTTTCTGTATTTCAGCCATCTGCAAAAACATTAAACATTATTTTACATAAACTTTCAATGTGATTAATACTGCCAACTCAAAACGTCTGTGCACTGAATGTTTTAGTTTACCATTACATTTTTTTTAATCTAGGCAACATATTGTTCAAAATTATTTTCAATTGTTAGAATGCCATATACGTTACATGAAAGAGTCAGTCACTGTCTTGTCATCTTTTCACCTTTCCCTCTCTAGTGTTTTAAATATTTTCAAAAAAAAAACCCATAACCCAACACTCTGACTTGATAAATAGTAACTCCTGCATTTTCCAAAAGAAATAAATAATTCATTCTAGTCATAGAGATAGCCAGATTTCATTTTTTAATATCCTGTGATACTTAGTCCCGCCACTTATCCACTCTCTTTCTAGCAAAGTGTTTTGGAGCCAAATTTTAAAAAAATGTGCAAGACTGAACAAAGACCTTAGAATGATAGATACTTTTAAAAAGTAAATATTCTAAAAATATTTTAAAACTTTGATCAAGGGCCTGTATTGCCGTCAAAACATTGCTTTAATTATAGTGTTTCCTCATAAGCTTGCCTAGCAGATACCTAGTTAGTGTTGCAATAGTTTTTTCACACAGAAAAAAGATGTTAGATTCTGAGACTATACTGAGATACTAAACTATAAACACCACTAACATAAGGGAATCAGATTCCAACTAGCATTATTTTTATAATATTCTATTCTATTCTATTCTATTCTATTCTATTCTATTCTATTCTATTCTATTCTATTCTATTCTATTCTATTCTATTCTATTCTATTCTATTCTATTCTATTCTGTATCTTGAGCATAACACAGATAAATCCTGAGAAAAATATACACGGAATTAATCAAAAGTTTGTGAAATCATAGCACTGTGTTGAAGATTAAAACATTCAAAATATTGTATTGTTATTTCTTTTTTCTAATCTTCAACTACCAAGTATCAAGAAATAATATTTTACATCTTTTCTCACAAGGATAAATAATTAAATAAAAATGTTTAAGAAATTAAATTATTAGACATTAAGAAATTAAAACAAAAGCAAAATTTGATGTGATATATATATATATATATTCTTTCAAATATATTTTACTTTTGTCAAAATAAGCAAAAGTGAATCAGCCATGAGATATCCACTTTTTTAAAAAATGAAAGAGCAAAATATTAGTTATAAGATATAGACAAATTGTATCGTAATATTTTTTGCCTCAGTTTGCTTTGTATAGATGACTTACCAAATCATCCTGTTCTGATTGTTTAGATTTCTCTTCTTTCAATTCTTTTTCTAAGTGTTCTATTTCATTCTTGAGTGCTGAGTTTGAACAGTTCAGTTTTTCATACTCTATCTAAAATACCAAGTTTTAAAACATGCTGACATTCAGAAATACATGTGATCTAGAACACAATAGTTATTAAAAACGTTTAGCTGTAATTAATCATCACAAATTAGGAGCAGCCCCATAAATAAAATATAACCTAAGACAAATTTATCAAGCTGTATACATATGTCATAAAAGTGACAAAGCTTACCGTATTTTTCGGAGTATAAGACGCACTTCCCCCCCCCCAAAAGAGGGTGAAAATTTGGGTGCGTCTTATACATCGAATGTAGCCCCACCCACCCGCCGGCCCCCACCCTTTGGCCCCTGCCTCCCAGCAATTTACCTCCTTGCAGCAAGCAGCAAACTGCAAACAGCCCGTTTCAGCTTCAGCACAGCCTGATAAGCACAAGCAGTTGATTGTCTGTTGGATCGGCCTCCCGACCCTCAGCTGTTTCAGGCTGCTGCCTATTGCCGCTTGGGCCTCCTGCAAGCAGGCAAATTGCTGAGAGGCAGATTTTTTTTCTTTTTCTAATCAAGCAACACTAACTTAATTAAAATGTTATCTGAAGGAAAATAAAGAGAGGGGAAAAAAGCTTTACATCTAACAGATTGCGTGCTGAATAACTTATTGATTCTGATTACAATACCAATCTATGCAAAGAAAAAAACTTAAAACAGTTCCAAACTGGTAAAATTTCATATTATTTCCCTTATCGATGCAATAGCGTATATCTTGTTTTCCTCCCCAAAAAAGGTAGGTGCGTCTTATAGTCCGGAGCGTCTTATACTCCAAAAAATACAGTAATTCAAGAGTATCTAGTCAAATTCTCTAAGTTGACTCAAGAGTTATGTACAAGCTTGCTTAATTTATAGCCTAATTCTATTTCAGGAACCTATAGTAAATTAGACCTTTAATATTAGAGAACATTAATAATCCATTTCCTGAACACCTTACATTATGGCTTAAGCTCCCTTATTTATTTCAAAATGGCTCAAATCTTTTCCTCAATCTTATTTGCTAGAAATGCTATAATTTTCAACATTCTAGATCAGTGATGGCGAACCTTTTAGACACCGAGTGCCCAAACTGTACACGCATGCCCAAAGTGAAAGGTGTTTGTGCGCGCGAATGCGCGAATGTGCAGACATGCACGTATGCACGGACATGCATGCAGACATGTGCATGGACATGCACACATGCGCAGCAGAGATCCGAAGAACAGCTGGCCAGTGGGAGGCGGGGCATCCCAACACCAGCAGCGCGACAAGAGGTAAGATCTTTTCCTTTCGTGAGCTTCTGTTTTGTTTGCAGGGAAACAGAAGCTCACGAAAGAAACGCCACGGAGATCTGACCTGGGGCAACGGCGCGTGTACCAGCAGAGAGGGCTCTATGTGCCACCTCTGGCACGCGTGCCATAGGTTCGCCATCACGGTTTTAAATTCTACCTTTACACGAGAAAAACAACTTGATTATGCTGCTCAAGCAAGAGGCGTTTAATAATGAGCATAGTATTTAGCAAATATTTGTGTTATAAACTATCATTAATTGTACTATGTGGGATTGGAATTCCACTTACAACTACTTAGTTGTAAGCACAAATAAATACTAAGAGACCTTTGAATAAACCTGCATAGTTACATTTGAACCAGAAACCAGAATACCCCACAAGTAGTTCTCTCTCTTCCAATTTTACCTTAATATTTGATGCAATGGTTGACTCCTGTAGAAAGCTGCCATCTTTCAGAGTGTTTTCTAACTCTGCATACTAGAACAAGATATAATGTTAAATTTGAAACAAAGAAGGAAATAACAGCAGCACTTCTCATTTTATTCCAATGGTTCAAAATAATTTGTTTTAATTTTTTTTAATGACATAGACTGATCCAAAAGCAATCTGAGATTGCACAAATGAAAATTTAGCACAAAAACTATCAGTTTCTAATAAATTCTCAGAAAAACTGGTCTAAAACTGTTTATCATTTCAAGTTTAATTATTCTCAAGCCACTTATATGACATTGTACATATTGAATAATTTTATTAAAATTATAAGCCATGGTTTCTTTTCAAGAATAACATGTTAGGGAAATATTGTAGTATGAAAACCAAATTACAAATAAAAGATTTAATTATTTTTAGATTCTTCAGGAACACTGCTCCTCCCACATCATCCCTGAAGGCAAATTTGGTTTTATGTGCCTTTCTGATGTAATATGTACAGGAAAATATTTGATTTAATGAGTCAGAAATGCATCAGATTTCAGTGATTAAAATGGATGCTATTATAGACAAGATACAATTAGAAATTCTGATGACAAAATCCGAGTGAAAGTCCCTCTTAAATTCCTTATACTCCTTGCCCTGTCAAATGCAGGACAAAATACCCTAATAAGAGACTTAACATTTTCTATTCATTAAGTCCTAGGTTCTGGAGGTCAGCAAAACCTGATTAATGTTCATTAATTCATTCCTTTTGGCAGAGTGCTGTGCTGTGAGAGAATTAAACACTCTTACACATTATATATTTGGCTACAAGCATATTGTTCTCAATTTCAGCATTTTTGTTACTGAAGAATACATCTACTAAAGAGCATTCTTACTGCTGTCCTAGCTTTCCTGGCTAATGAGGTTATGTAAAAGAAAAAAAAGTGAGAAAGCATTAATTACTAGGAAAAGGAAAAGGAAAGGAAAAGAAAATACTTCATTTTCTTAAGTCAAAAGTTAATCTCTCTGGATATTTAGCACCTTTGCCATAGCTTAGAAATGGTTTGCTAATACAATGGAACCATAGAACTGACCTAAAGTAAACAAGTCAAATCATACTGTTTCCCAAAAGATTTGACAGTGAAACTATTAAGTATTGACCATAGAATAAAAATAAATATATTAATTAAATTTAATCTACAACACAATAATTGGGATAAATGCGACAACCATGAATTGAGAAGGTTGAAATTCTTGTGCTTTGTTAAAAGGGATGTTCAAATCTAGCACATTTAGATTTAGCATTAATTGAAATTACTGCACAATGTTTCTTTAGAGAAAGTTAAGACTTTTGCTAGGGATGGATGGTGTAAGTTCATCATCCTTCCCTATTTCAAGATTTCTTAAGGTATGACTTCCTGTGTTTAAGAAATCTTAACTCCCAATAAGTACACATTGGAGCTTAACCATACTAACAAGGAAGAATCCTCACTGAAATAAGCTGAAATAAGCCGCACTAAAAAAAAAAAAAAAGCTGAAATAAGCCTCACTGAAAAAAAGAGTGTATGAGAATATATGGATACCTTGTTATCCCATTCACGGAGATAGCAACTTCTCTACTAAGTTGGACGTAAAAAATTACTGCTCTGACTAGAGCAGGACACCTTACAGTGATGTTACCAAAAAGAATGACAGATTCTTTAGGGCTCTTTTTAAACCAGAGGTCTTCAAACTTGGCAACTTTAAGACTTGTGGACTTCAACTCCCAGAATAGCTGGCTGGAGAATTCTGGGAGTTGAAGTCCACAAGTCTTAAAGTTGCCAAGTTTGTGGACCCCTGTTTTAAACTCTTCTCTGGGCTTGAGGAAATTTAAAAGAATGGGAACAAGCAAGCTATTCCAATTCTGATCCTTAAATCTCTCCACCACCAAGTGGCCCAGGCCAAAACCATTCTGTTCTGTTTTCATCTCAATCCTTATTTTAGAAAAAAAAAAGGCATAATTTACCTCATCATATTTGACCATTTTGCTAACAAGTTCTGATAGTGCAGCCCATAGATTGCCTATCCTTCCATACCTATTTGCTCACATTTGAACTGTAAAGTAATTGAAATTACCTCTTTTTTGTGGAGACTGAGTTTATCCATTAATTTACATCGCTCTTCAATTAGTTCAGCAATCTTATTGGCAAGCTGCTTCTCTCTTTCTAATAAAAAAAAGGAAGAGCTGAGTATTATAATCTTTAACAGAAAATAGCTCCAACACAATCTACAAGGCTTAACCCACAGAAAATAAATTAACTTACCTAAATAAAGTCTACTTTTAACCTGCAAAAAAAGAAAAGAGCAAATATTGCAGTTTATTCACAATATCAGATGAGATTAAAACTCAATTTTCAATGTAAGTTTTAGGATTAGTGTAGTATAAGAAAAAATAAAGTAGATTTTTGGTCTTGTAGCAAGCATAACATAAACCTTACACTAATTAGATAAAAAATCTAAAATGCGTGGAATATTATGTTTTTTCCTAGAATGTGTTTTCTTCAATCATAAGACATTGGCTGAAATAAAACAAGATTAAAGCTAACCACATTCACCCAATTAGCTGAGATTTTTAACCTTAGTCTTAAGCACAGTGAATAGTACTGAAAGTAAATTCCTTAAGTGAAGTTAGACTTATCAGAGAAGAAAACATATCATTTTTCTCTTTTGCTCCCAAGTAGGAGAGTGGCCATTATCTTGTCTTGGGACTGTGCCTGAGCAGCCTCTGTTCCCATGGTTCCACCACTCCTCATATATGGAGGAGGTGAGGAAGTTAAAGTGGGCTAAGAAATGCCTAGAGTACTGCTGGCAAATGATGGGGACTGAAGATGATCAAACATGGGATATAGCCACTATTAGAACCTATCTCGTGTGAGAACGGTAGGAAACGTGATTATTTCTTTGTCCCTACTGCATCTGCAAATAGTTGCCAGGGGCCCTATTTTGGATGACAAGATCCTTCCCTGAAGGGGACAATACTGGGACTTACTTGCAGAGTTGCTGTGAGGAATATGCTGTGTACTTAGCGGATAAAGTTGCTTGCATTCACTCTATGTTGAACTTTAAGGCAGTGCAAGTAGAGGCTACAAGAATGAAGTCTTGCAAGAATATTTGAGGTGAGTTTGGTCCTGCTGCATTTGAGGAAGTGGACAAAGCTCTTGTGGCTGCTAGTTCGGCCACCTCTGTATTAGATCAGTGTCCCTCCTGATTCGTTAAGACGGCCTGGGAGGGGACAGGTGATTGGGTCTGGGTCTTGGTGGTGACTAATAACTCTTTGAAGGAGGGAATGGTTCCTTTGGCTCTTAAGGAGGCAGTGGTGTGTCCTCTCCTGAAAAGGCCATCACTTGATCCAACCAATCTAGATAGCTTTTGTCTACTGTCCAATCTCTTCTTTTGTGGGGAGGTGGTGGTTTTCATGGTTTTTTTGGCAGGCCATGAAGACTTGATTATGTGCCCAGGCCTGATACTATATATATTTATTTTGTATTGTCTAATTCAGAATTCCCCAACCTTTCTGGCTTTGCAGACTGACAGGGAGGGGGAAGAGAAGGGATGGATCCGCATGAGCGGTGAGCGTGTGCACAGATCCATTTGCACAAGCAGCAGGCACACACGCACATACACGCACTCACACGCTGCTTGTGCAAGTGGGAATACGCACACACACTTACTTGCCACTTCCATGGCCTGGTTCCGAACAGTTCAAGGCCTGGTAGTGGGCCACGGCCCGGGGACTCCTGACCTAATTGTCTTAATTTTTAAAATTGTTTTTATGTTTTATGATATTTTCTTGTTGAGGTGGGCAGTTATAGAAATCAAATAAATCAAAACAAGTTGGCTTAAAATTACAAGGATTTCCCAAATAGAGGCAATTCTGAAATGTTGCAAAGTTTTCCCATAACTTATTAGTTGTATTATTTTATAAAACGTATAAGCAAAGAGTAAAGTAAATTTTGTACAATACTTTAGGTTACCATGGGATGTTTACCAAAATATTTAAGAGATTTTACAAAAAGCTAGTTTAAGGAAGAAGGGGAAAGAGTTTATATACTTTATTATAATTTACATTTTGCAAAGTGCTGTTCTTATATACGGTAATTATAAATCACAAACTTAGATTTGAAAATGTCAAATTATGCTGTGTTAAATATTCCAGTTCAAAGGAAGTTTAGTCAAAGAAAATAAAATTTGCTAATAATTCTCAAAATTTATTGAGCTTAATTTTATTTTTTTTTAATATTTCCAATACATATTCTGATTGAAGAGAGGATCATCCTCCTGATTCTATGTAGCGATTTAGGGTTACAGTCTTAAACTTAACTACCCATAAATTGACCTACTGGCAAATAAGCATGCATAGGAACATGGTATAAAAATCTGCTCTAGCTAGATGCTTAGCAGAATGATTTTATAGAATTCGAATTTAATGCCACACTGCATACTTACTGACTTATACATCCTGCATAAGAACAGTAAAACAGTAAAAATGGCAACCATAACAATTTCCCATGAAAAACCAAAGAGATCTGGACCAGGTTTCATATTTTCAGGGAGTGATGAGACAACCTTTAAAGAAGGAAAACAAAGTTAAAGCCTGACAGAACAGTTGTTAACACAATTTCCATAGTTTGATCATATTAATTCATAATTACTGCATTTAATAAAATGTTCCCCAGCTAAAATGCATAATAAACATAAAAGGGAAAAGTTACATTACATTAATCAGGGCAATTGCACAAATAAATACCAAGTACTATTTATCAATTGAGTTGTCAGTGTTTACTTTTCTTTATTTTCTGGAAGTGACTACAGTATTATCAGAAACTCTATATTTCAAATTTGTTGAATATATGCTGGCAAATAAATATTAATGACTTGAGAAACGATATCTCAAATAACAATCATATAGTAAAGTAAGTGAAATTTGACATGACCTAATATTTCTTTACTCCAATATCAATCTATTAGGAGCTTACAACAGATAAGTGTGCAAAAAAATCTATGGCCATAAACAGCAATTCTGAACAACTTTAGCAAGTAAATCAAATTAACACCCAATTAAACATGCAACAGATTATGCTGTTAGTCCACTTTCACCTTTTGTCACAAATGATGCCCAGAAAATTTTATAGACAAAATGAAAAATTTGCCTATTTTCAGTGCTCCAATCAGTGCTAAGGGCAAAACTGTTGAATAATGAAAGATGCTAAGGAGAATTCTGCTAGAAGCCTGAAACCAAGGATTTGGCTGATAACTGAAATCAATATGTGGAATTCAGCCTATTCAGTAATAGAATATATTACATTGGGGGTCTCATTGCTCATAGGGCTGTCAAATAACATTGTTGTACCACTGTAATAACAACTCACAATTGACTTCAGTACAGTAGCTGAAGCTGGGCAAAGGCTGTTCTGGCTACAGCATCTACCTGCTGATCTAGCAGGTATTATGAGCAGAAAAACTTTCAAAGTGTGCACCTGCTCCTTCACATGTTCAGTCCATATGGAATGATGGATATAACTAATCTGGAGCCAGAGGACTTCTATACAAACAGCAAATCCATCTTGCTAAGATTCAACTTTAGCCTGAGTGTCTCCTCCAGTTACCCAGTTTCTAAGCACTTGGTCAGTACTTCCATCCATCTCCTGCTTGGCCCTGGGTGATGGTAAACTGATGACACTTTAACCCAAACTGACAGATGATTGTCCCCAGCAGATTTTTAAAAAGATTTTTCTTTTTTTAAAAAAAGAAGGAAAGTGGCCTCAACTCTTTCTTCTTCTTCTGCCCCAATTTGAAATGCCTGCTCAGAAGGAGTAGAACCATTGCAAAATATTTTCTCCAACTATTGCAAGCAGTTCAGAAGGATACCGCAATTAATGGTACTGAACCCCACTAACAAATCCAGTAGGAGCAGAAGAACCACTATGTCTCCATTCAGATCCTGCCACAGATCGTCAACAAAAGTGACAGGTATGGTTTCCTTGTTTTATATACATAATCAGAGTACACATGTACAAATCCTGATTTTACAGGTACAGCTAATTAATGTTTTATTAGTTACACAATAATTCCTAAAGTAGACTTTATGCCAAGCAAATTATAATCCCCACCTCATGTGACCTCAACACTACAGTACGCTGAAAGACAAATCTTTATTCAATTTGGAGACTTGGAAACTGACCAACTCCCAAAAGATTCTGGGTGGTTTACAATAAAAAAGCATTTAATCTGGAAGAATGCAACAGCTAAACATACCCCAGAGCAGCTAGAACTAGCAAAAGTTTGGTATCCATGCTAGCCCAAGCCAGAGAGCACAGCCACAGTTTTAACAACCTCCAAAAAGCTATAGGGACAGAGCAGGAGGAGGCCATTTCAGAGGGCATCTACTGCAACAGAGAAAACACACTGCCTAAATGATATTGTTTTCACTAAAGGGATCTGAAGCATGACCACCACTCTACTCAATTGCTCTGGCTGGTTAGAAAATGGTATCTCAAATAACAATGTCTTGAACCTGGACCTCCTTATCTATTCTCAACACAGCTCAAACATCCAAGTTTCATCACCAATTGTGCAAAGGTCCGATTTATAATGCCTGTTTCAGTTATAACTCATGCCCAGCATTGCCTAACCTGATGTCCTCCAGATATACTGGACTTCTGTTCCCATCATTAATTTTCCAAAGCCACCAGCCTCGGTAAGTTTTTGGGCCTTGGTAACATGTATAGCTAAACAAAAGCCAGGAGCAATTCTACAGACCTGCAAAGAGGCTGAACATTTCTATTTTTCTAGCAAGAATAACGTGCCTTTACCTACAATTCATAACACCAAGCTTTAGTGATGCATAAGTTTCATCCGAATTACTGCCTCATGCAACTATTGAAAGAACAGGACTTAAGACACCGGGAACATTTTTCTCTAGCTTTGGAGGCTTCGTTTGAATCTGGTCTTTATCACAGAAACCAGGAGCAGCAGCAAAATATGGGGAAATTTCCTTATCCTTGCAGAACAACGGCCACCGTCTTCTATGAGGAACTGGGGCCGCGCGATGTTGAAAGCTGCAGCACACAGCCACGTATCTTTGCGTACTCCTGCTCCTAGAAACTAAGCGTCTGATAGAAGTTGCGCCAAACCCCGGGGAACTCGGCAGGTTAGCTTCGGCCAAGGGCCAACCGACCCTCGTTCCACATTGTTTCACAATCGGCCCCCTCTGTCCCCCACACTCACGCTCCGAGCACTTCTCAAGGCCAACCCATAGTAGTGCTGAACGCAGTCCCTCCAACCCAGCCCGAAAATCCCGGCGACAGCGCCCTCCAGACTGCCCCCAGCAACGGCGACATTAAAAGACGCTGCCATCTTACTGCATCAGCTGCGATTCTACCAAAGAAGCCCCGATAGCGCCGCCAGCGCCGCCTCTTCCTGTCTCGGACAGCTATCAGGATGTACCACTGGCAGCGCCGGGGAGGGGAAGAGGAAGAAACCATGTCTGCTCAAAGGGGAGGAGACCAGCAGATACAAAGCAATCCCCAACTTGTCGACAAATAATTACCCCCAAAGTAGTACGGAGGAGAGGGCGAAGTAGCAGACTGAGCCAGAAGGACTTCTTACTTCTCCGAAGGACGAACCTCTACTACCTGACGCAGATTAATATTGAAAAATATCGCACTTGTTCAGAGGATAGCACAAGTTCGCATTCCCTTACCTCTGATCAAAAAAAATTAATTAATATTTAATTAATTTTTTAATTAATTCTAAGCTATTGGTTTGAGCGGAAGCTCTGTTATCCGTGTCTCGACATGGATGCATGTTGATTCTATTATCCACACGCATGATACCATGAAGACAATGCAGTACTTGGCATTGCAACTAGCCACTCTCACATGCTCTACCTGCTAAGGCAGTGTTTATCAACCTTGATAAAATTTAAGAACTGTGGACCTCAAAACCCAGAATATCTCTAGTCAGTATGTTGACTGAGGAATTCTGGGAGTTGAAGTTCAAACTTCTTAAAGTTGCCAAGGTTGAGAAATTCTGTCCTAAGGCAGACTTTGAACATCCCTTGACACGTTCTTGCAAGGTAATGATATATTAGTCACTCAGAAGACAAAACAGTTTATTCAATTTATTCAGGAAGCTCAGAATGCCCAAGGAACTGCTGATACAGTTCTATAGAGGAATTATTGAGTCTGTTATCTGCACCTCTATAAATGTCTGGTTTGGCACTGCAACCAATCCAGACGAACACAGACTTCAACGGATAATTAGAACTGCAGAAAAAACAATTGCTACCAATCTGCCTTCCATTGAGGACCTGCACGAGCCAGAAAGAGGTCTGTGAAAATATCTACAGACCCCTCGCAACCTAGACATAAACTGTTTCAACTTCTACCCTCAAAACGACGCTATAGGGCACTGCACGTCAGAACAACTAGACACAAGGACAGTTTTTCCCCCATGCCATCACTCTGCTAAACAACTAATTTCCACAATACTGTCAAACTATTTTTATAAGATCTGTATCAGCTGTTTTAAACATACGTCTCTGCTTTTTACCCTTATGATTCAATGGTATTTAAATATAAATGAAGCAGGAAACCAAGCAAAATAACAGGTTCAGATAGAACATGAAACTTGTATAACAAGTTCCTGCCTCAATGTCATTCATTCCACTAAGAAAATTATGTCTCAGATATGGCATTTTACTTCTAAATGCAAAACTCTTCCATTCTGAACAGACCTAGGGCCTAGGTTTATGTCATTTTTGCCCACCAGCATACGTAGGGCAGCAAAAATTTCATATTGTGTTCTGTACTGTATGTAGAATTTTATTTAAATAGTTTAATTGGTTTTAGATTTGGTATATCACCCTTCAGAACAGATTACACATATCTGATATATTACTATCCAGAACAGAGGCTTACATGCTGTAAAATAACATATAAAATTTAAAATGAATTAATATGCAATATGTAAATACAAGGGTAGATAGTAGGGATGCAAAACTAAAATGCTAAAGCATACAATTAACTTCTAATAAAAAAGCCTGACAGAAGTCAAGGCTTTTTGCCTGATGCAAGAGATATGGTAAAGGAACATCACTCAATAAAAACATTCTTTCTAAAGTTGCCCAGAAGAAAATTAAAGACGACTATGTTTTCAATGATATGACACCTATAAAGCAAACTATCCATAAGGTTCACATTTCTGGTCTTGCTCGTTGAACAAAAGAGAAGAAGAAAGAGCAAGATATGTTAAAAGGTAGGAAATTATCAGCTAAAAGGGAACTGAGATGCATAGCATGAATACAACATATTAGTCACGGATTTATGTACCGTATTTTTCGGACTATAAGATGCTCCGGACTATAAGACGCACCTAGCTTTTGGGGAGGAAAACAAGGGGGGGGGAAATCTGCCTCTGCCTCCCAGCATCCATCCGGTATTCATCTGGCCTGTTTGCCACCGCCACGGCCCGTTCACCGCAGCCCGTTCGCCGCTACTGCTGCTCGTTCGCCACTGCCGCAGCCCGTTCTAGAACAGCTGATTGGTGCCGCACCAACCCCCCTCCCCCCACCACCGCAATATTCGGAGTATAAGACGCACAGACATTTCCACCCACTTTTTTGGGAGGGGGGAAAGTGCGTCTTATACTCCGAAAAATACAGGTATGTGTGTTTGTCTATGCATAGATTTGTTTTCGCACCCAAAATAGAAACCAACATTTCATACTCTTGACATTATAGGATAGAAATAATAGAAAAATTAACTGAAGCAACCTCCCCCAACTCACAAATTGAAAAATAAAAAAGCATCTACGGTAGTACTTGGAAAGTATGTACTAGGAAAGCATCTAATACAATGACTATGTGGCAGCCCAACAGGTTGGTATCTTTTAGATAAAAACATTCAAAGTCTCATTTTCCATTACAAAGTTTAACTATATCATATACCTCTTTTCCCATTTGTGGAATGGGAATTTAACTCTATGCTATAAAAGCATTAAATTATTTCTAGTTTTTTAGAAGCTCATAACCCAAATGATAAAATCTTAGATAGTATTTGCTTCCAAATGGACACGAGATTCTCCTCTAATATTAATGCTTTTAATGCAAGGGGGTGCAAAAGGGAAGTTTATGACAATCAATCTTTTAGTTTATCACTGTAGTATACTATAATTGGAAAATATAGAATTATTTTTTTATAGCAAATACTTTAAAATATATTAACAGAGAGGTTTCGTAGTACTGTTCTACCACTCTCCCCCAACCTGCAAAGTAAAATATTTAGACTTATGACAGTGTTGGAAAAAATAGACTATCAGACTGACAATTATTGAAATAGACAAGCTGGTCTGCAATAATAATGCATATATCCCACTTACATGGCAGCGCTAGTTCATATCTATTCCTTTTTATATGATTGCTAAAGTATTACAGTACCAAATTTGCAGGTTTCATTCCTAAGCATACTTACTGAAAACTAACCTCCACTGGATTTGAATTTTACTTCTAAGTTAAGACTGTTTACAGTAAGAAGCATGGAGTGAGGCTGTGTAGGGAAAAACTCTTTTCCCTGCCAAAATCTTGAGTCCTTTAATTTCCATCAGTCAATTTAAATTAATACATTTTGCCTAGTCCATCGAAATTATAAGATGGAATTATTACAATTATGCATATTCGTTTGTCATATCCCAAAGAGTCTGGCCAGGCTGTGATAGTACTAATTTTTTTAATTTTATCCTGATAATATTTTTAATAAAATTTGGGACTTTCAAACATATTTATGTTGCATATACACAGCTCTGTGCCCATATGATCATAAAGCATCATCTGCATTGAATAATTTTTCTGACTTTGTTGTGGAAGAAATAAATTGCTGGGAATTTAATTTTGCAGCTGCAATTTGAATGCTGGTAGTTACCAATGTCAGGAATTTTCACTTCCTGGTCTGTCCACTCTCTATAATTGCTAGGCTATGTTATTCTTGCAGAATCCTTTTAAATTTCCTTAAATTTTCCCGATTCCTTTTGTCCCTGTTTGACATGGATGTGAGTGGGAAAAATAGGAGTAGAAATGCAGTGCAAAATGAGGTCACCTCTGCTTTTGGAGACCAGAAGAAAGGTGTCAGACTAGAGTAATCTTGCTGTCATGGCCCCATCGGATCCCAGTTTGGAGGAGGAGGAGGAATTGGAACTGGGACTGTCCAACAGGGGATGGCACATCTCCCTTGCAATGTTTGCAGAGGCCAGGGGCTGAGGACAATGCTGGCCAGGCTCTCAGGCATTGGGGGAGGTGGTCAACTAGATGGAGAGCTGCCTGCCCTCACAGACATGGGGAAGGATCGGCTGCAGACAGGCAATGGTGCTGAGAGGCAGCAGATCCCCTCTGATGAGGAACAGCTGCCTACCCCACTCCATCTGAGGGCACAGAGAGTACAGCGGAGACAAGCTCAAAGGAGGTCTGCCAAGCTCCTGGGGAGAAGGTCGCCCTGCCCCGCCTCACAAGGAACACATGACATAGGTTGACTTAAACAAAAGCTAAGGGAGATTGTCTTTGTTGGGAACAATTGTTTGCTTTGGCATACACTCCCCTAGCTTTGGAAAAACTCGGCCTTGACGTGTTTCTGCCTCTGCTTTGCCTTATGCCTTTGCCTGGTGGACTTGCCACTTGCCTTGTGGCCTTGTCCTGTGGACTTTGACTAGGAACCTTGCCCCATGAGCTTGCACCTTTTCTTTGGACTTCCTCTCTGCCGTTGTGAATTGTTTTTTTGCTTGCTGGCTTTTGTTTCTGGGACTGAGGGTGTCTGCCTTCAGGGTAGTATGGGGTAGAGCCTTAACAGAGGTTGTAGGGCCATTTCTTGTGGAATTAATAGAGCAATACAGGATTCTATCGAAGCCTGCCTCTGCCTAGGTGACCTGGGTCGTAATACTTGCCTTCTGATACCAAACACTAAAAGCTGTCCAACACAAATTATTTACATTTAATTTAGTTAAAGTGGAATATGTTAATTATAATTTGAATTGTAGTTCAGGTCCATAAGACAAACTACATCTACCTTTAACTATCTTGAAAAATATAAGGCATTTTAATGCCTTAAAAGGCATTACGTGCAACACTTTAAATGCCAAATAAATATTTTTTAAAACTGTCATACAAGAACTGCAAAAAGCTTGAAAAACATGAGAGAACAATAGAGAGCCAGAACATTATGTGTCTCTTTGCTGATCTCTATTTGTCCAGATTTTTGGCTACCTAGACATGGTAGCCATACTACATTTTTTTATGATTAGCATTAGCATCAGAAAGTAGACTCATATTAAAGAAACTTACCTTTTTACCTATAGGTATCATAGATGAAAAAATAGAAGTTATAATGGCACAGAATGTATTCAAATCCGGGATTATCTGAAGTAGCCATTCATTTTCTGTTTTATGCACAAGAAAAAGAAAAAAAACCAGTTCTTACCAATTATCTTTACAGATGAAATATTTTTTAAAATCTGGTCTTTTAATATTTATATTAAGTTTGCTTACCATTACTAATGATACAACTTCGATTCATTAGATTGTACTCTTGTACTTCTTCTTTGACGTCCTGTTGATCTAGATATTTTTTTCCTGAAGCATTTGGCTTTTTCTTACTATTTGTGGGAGGTGTGTTTTTTTCAGAATACTGATCATTCTTAGGTTCCTTATTTGAATTCAAAGGATTTTTTTCTTTGAGACCATTGCCAGGTAATTTCCCATTATCTGCAAATAATTACATATTATATTTTTAATTTATATGACATTTTAGCTGGTTGTATTCTGCATCATTATCTTTGTACATCTTGAAAAAATATGGGCTTTTCTGTTCCACAGTTTTTTAACTGAAAGCTAACAAGAAAATAATTTAGAAAAAATGAATTTTATTATTAGAATTTATGCTAAATTGCTAAAATTTGCCACCTTGAGTCATCTCAAAGTGGGATGGGTGACAAATAAGTCTGAAAAATATATAAATAAAATTATATATGAAAGTAGCAGTCCTCTATCCATTTACTTGGGTACTGAGGAATTTCTGATTGAATATTTATTGGATGTGCTGTAAAGTATCAGATAACCATTTAAACTTCAACAAGTAAGTAAACTGTAACCATACATACACTTACAGATATCTTTGAACCTGGGAGGGGGTGGGGTGGAATTAACAAGCATGGGATAGATTAGATAGTCCTTTCCATTTTTCACCTGATCTTCCACTTAACTATTTTTTCATTTCCGTTATAGTGATAAAAATAATTTTGGTTAATTAAGATTATCATGAATCTGGATTCACAAATCACGCCATGACATGGTTTAACTATAATATATAACCATAGTTGGGCTTGCTCAATATGTTAAGACTCAAAAATCATCATTTACAAACAAAATGGCTGGATCCACACATTATGCTCAACCCAGCACAAGCAAATCACATTTGGGTTTATTTTGTTGTCATTTAACAATATTTAGAGCACCATGTTTCGAACCAGATAACACAGTGATTCTTAACCTTCCTAATACCGCGACCCCCACCCCGCCGCCGTGACCCCTGCCCCGCCCCCTCCCCGCACGCGATGAGGTGACAAAGGGGGTGTGGCACCAAGATGGCGGGCTAGCGCGCGCTTAGGCGACCCCTGTGAAAGGGTCGTTCGACCCCCAAAGGGGTCGCGATCCACAGGTTGAGAACCGCTGAGATAACACCTAGATTTTTCCTCAGTAATGAACAACAAGCACATACAATAATGACATCATTCTCAATAATCCCTCAGAATCAGAATTGATTTTTGAGTGAAAGTACTTAGGGACTAAATCCATATAAGCAAAACATTCCTAATAATTGTTAGAGTCCAGACCATTATCACTATCAAGACATTTAGAAAGTCCTAAAAATCAGGACAATTTTTTTGAGTATAACGATAACTATTATTTATCAGGCTTATGAATATGAAATAATATGCCTTATAAAAAATAAAAATAAAAATAAAAATAAGAATTTTCAGAATTGTGGGAATGATTCTAGAGCATTCCACTTGAATTGTTCACATTTGGAAGTCTTTATCTTCTGTTCATTATGATAACAGGAAATATATTAGAGTCCTGATTTCCAGACTTATGCAGAAGAATTAAATGTAGTGTTCTTTTCTAATATATATATAAACAATTAAAATCCAAACGATTAAGAACTACAATGAATTTAATAGTCCAAGTCATCTATAAATAATACATCTGCTAAAATTATGCTTATATTGTGGAAATATTGCACTTTTTCTAATGACTGAAAACATCCATTTGTTTTTTATTTTAAATCATGTTGCTTCATCCAAAATAATACTACACTTAGGAGTAGGGCAGGGGTGTCAAACTCGATTTCATTGAGGGCCGCATCAGAGTTGTGTTTGACCTCGGGGGGCCGGCTGGGCGTGGCTGGGGTAGGCATGGCCAGCTCGACGTCACTTGTGTCGGGGGCACCTGTGGTGGCCAAGTGCTAAGGCAGGACTTCCCTCAGACCCTCCCTCACTCTCATTACAATCTCCTTCCTTCCTTCCTTCCTTCCTTCCTTCCTTCCTTCCTTCCTTCCTTCCTTCCTTCCTTCCTTCCTTCCTTCCTTCCTTTTATTCTTTTTCCTTCCCTCTTCATTCTTTCTTCCTTCCCCTTTTTCCTTCTTTTTCCTTCCTTGCTCTCTTCCCATCTTTCCTTCTTTTTTTCCTCTCTTTTCTTTTCTCCTTCCCTGTCCCTTCTTGCATGCCCAAATGCAAAAGGGGAAACATTCCTCCTTTTGTTTTTAATTTGTTTTGCTAGCCCTCTGCCAGCGAAACACGGAGCTCGCGGCCCTCCCGGGCCCCGTTTTCAGCCGTGACAGCCTCCTGCAGCCCTCTGCCAGCAAAAACGGGGCCTGGGGGGGAGGCGCATGGCCCTTCCAGGCTCCATTTTCTCTGGCAGAGGAACCACGGGCTGGTCCTTTGCTGTTTCCAGGGCAGCCCTGCGGGCCAGATCTAAGCACCCCAAGGGCTGGATTCGGCCCACAGGCCTTGAGTTTGACACCCCTGGAGGAGGGTATTATCTTGAAGTTCTGCCAGTGTAAAAGAGCCATCAATTTTTTGTTGCATTCTGCCTATAAAAAAAAAATAAAGGCTCTTTGCTTTGTTTAAAAGCAAAAATTTTGAGGGATTTTTGATTTATCTACTTTTATTACCAAAACAGTGGCCTAGTACCTGATTCTGTCTTTTGGCTTCCACAGTTGTATCTGATATCCCACATAAGACCTTGGACTTCTGACAGTAAATGCATTTTGGTCTTCATACACTTCTCGTGTCCAATATTTAATTTATGTTGATGTTCCACCAAAGTTGTTGCTTGTTTTCTTTTCTTGTAAATATCTTCACATGGAGAAATGGAGATGTTGTACTGAAGCTTTTCAAACTCTTGCTCTAGTTGCTGCAATTCATCTACACAAATATTTGCTTGAAGAATCTTTCTTGATTCCTCAACTAGCTTTAAATTAAATTCCTGGACTCTTAAGGAGCAACTGGCATCTTTCCAATCTAAGCCTATATTTGTTATCAATTTACCTTTTTGAATTGCATTCTGGAAAACAGACTCTCTTTCCAGAATTCGGAGTCTGTCAGTGTTTCTGTTATCATTTTCTGAGTCTGCAGTAACAGATTTTTTCCATGGCATTACTTTATTAAAATAACAAAAAGCATTCACATCCTGACATTCATATTTTGTTTGTTCATGGGCATGTTTAGCCTTATGTCTCTCTGCTTTAATATTTTTATTACTTTTATGTTTTGTGAAATCATTATCATTAGTTTTTTCATATATCTTTCCAAAATAATATGAAGTTTTATCAAAAATATTGCTTATAACACTTTGCCCTATATTAAAATCTCTCCCATTTTTGTTCCTGTGCACTATGTTTTTGTCACTTTTCTTATCTTCCTGGCCCTTTTCTGGCTTAACTTTTTCATGCCCATAAATAAATAGTTTATCTACATAGTTTAAGTTTTTAAAACAAACTGTTTTGTCTTGTGTAAATATTTCATTATCAGGATCAACTACTAAACGGTGTGTGTTTAAACTACCTTTCGTGTACCTAGGGGTAGACTCAAGATGATGGGAAATCTCATCTGAAGAAAATTTGCTAGGATAAATACTAAGATCTGATTTGGAATCTTCCCTCTGAATGTCTAAATGTTGCACCAGATCTTCACTGGCAACAGTGTTTACTAGACCATGCTTTTTAAGAAGTAAATTATTATAGTCAATGATTAAACTGCATTTAGTTTTCTTCTGAGATACTACTACCAGTACAGATAACATTAGTGGTACTATTTCTTGCTGAAATTCAGGTTCGGTATCTCCAGTATTTAAAATGCCATCTTTTTTCTTATGTTGACTTAAAATTTTAAACTCGTTTTCTAAATTAGGTGTTAAATATGTTGTTGTGGCATATTCTACCTGATTTATATGCTTTCTATCAGGCCTTGAACCTGTTATAATGCTTTTCTCCCTATCTGATTGATCAACATGAGAAGCTAAAATCTTTTGTTCGCTTTTTAATTCTTTTTTACCTTCTTTTGAATATATTTGACTTTCATACATGTGTAGTAAATGCCTACTTTTCTTAGAAAAAGTATGAGAATCAGGATAATGTGAGATAGTTTGTTCTTGGGGAGCATAATTTTCAATAGTTTTTGGTATTGAAGAAACATCACAACTTTGAGCACTATCATAATATTCTTCTATTGTTTCTGAACTGTTTACTTCATTGCTTCTTTCACCTATCTGCATTTGTGGATCCTGAAAGTATTTCTTTTCCACACTGTGTGTGACAAAATTCAAATTATGTTTGACAAATCCATAAAATTCTTTTTCACATCGAAGCAGTTCTTGACCTGCAATGAATGGAGATAGCCCTTGCTGCTTTAAATTATTTGGATACTTTTCAGTTGTTCGCATCTTTTTGCTATCTTGTTGACTGTCAGTCAATTGCAAAATTTGTTTTGATACATGAATTTGTACTTTTGCTCTTTTTTGAGAAAACTGATTCATACTTTCTTTAGTTATACTTTTGTTCCGCAAATAGTCTTCATTATAACTTACGGGGGGAAATTTCACGGTACCAGGTGACATGCTTGCTACATTCTTTACCTCAACAAATTCATTTTCTTTATGAGAATCTATAACATCTTCTTGTATATCATATTTTTCTGAATACAAACAAACCAATGGTTCTGAAATCTCAGTTTTCTTCATAACATCAGTGTAACATATGACAGGTGTATTTTCATCCAAACCTTTTAAGTTTAAATGTTTAATTTTGTTTATGTATTGTTTTCTAGATAAGGAAACTCTCTTCACAGATTTATACTGTTTTGTTGATCTTTGCAGACTAAGTTGTAATTCTGAAGTCTTGTGTGGTTTGTCAAAGTTTTTATCACATGTTTTTTGATCCTGGAATAAAGGTTCTATTATACATTCTGAAAAATGTTTTTCAGATGAAGGAAAAATTGTTTCTGATAATAACCTAGCATCTTTTGTTACATTTGCACTGCCTACATTGTTTTGCATTGTTGATGAAAGTAAAAAAATATCTTTGTTGAAAATATCTTCCTTCAGATTTGCTGTTTTCTGATTTAACATATTTTTCTTTTCTATTTCTTTGTTTTTCTGTAGTGATTCAACACTATTTTTAGATTGGCTATTTTTAACCTTGGTTCTTTTAATTTCTTGCAAAGAATTTATGGTTCTGTCTGGAAAGTTCTGAAAACTAAAGAGATCTTTATAGTGGCTAAAAGAAGAAATGCACTGGAGCTCTTCAGCTTCACTGTACTGTACTTCAGAATGTATGACTGAATCTGGAGAAAAACAAATAGAAAATGGAGACTGAGCTAACTACCTTGCATCCTAAGTAACTCCTTGCTTTTCTTTTTCATTATGAACATAGCTTGCTTTAATATCTGCAGCATCATTGGAGTAGTTTTCATTAAAATCTTCATTACAATACTCTTCATTAGTATTTTTGGCTTTTTGCTCTCTATTTCTCTTTTATTCCTCCCTTTTCTATTATAAGTCGTCTTTCTAATAAAGTTTCTTTTCTTCCCCATTATAGCTGATTCCCTACTGTCTAAAACAGCAATAGATATTTCATTATCATCTGGAATATCCTTGCACTATGAAAAATTCCTTAACGGTTCATCTAGCTCTTGAAAAACATTTTTTTCATGCATTTCTAGACTAATTTTAATTTTTTCTTGCATACTTTCAGACATTCTTTCTACAGATTTCTGACACCTACAAAAGTGAATTTTCTACTTGTTCTATTTTATCTTGTCTAGCTATTTTCCCAGCATTCTTTTTTGTTTCATAGCTTGTTGCTCTGGTAGTGAATTAGCAACATTTTCTACCTCTAGATAAGACTGTTTCTTGAATTCTAAAATTTGAATAATCATCTTTTCTGGATTAAAGTGTTTCTATATTTCCAAACTCTTCCTTTTCTGATTCTGACCCTTTTTATAATTAGTTATTTGTATACATTGGTAGGAAAGACAGTATTTTAACTTAGAATTCGCCAGCAGCAAGTGTGGTTTATTAACTTCTACTAATTCACCATTTTCAATGGTTTCTATTTTTTTCCCCACTAGCTTTTGCTGCTAAAGAAGACGAGAAAGTTTTTCTGAGAAGTATCAGTATTCTGATTTTCTAATTTTTGATAATATTCTGATTTAGTAGGAATTGCTTTTTTTTTTTAATCTGTAGAAAATGCTGCTTCACTATTTTTAGGTTGTCGGTTGTACTCATTAGATTTTAGATCTATCTCCAAAGTGTCTGCATTTTCTTTAGCTGTAACATACTGAAAATCTAGTACATTTGTAAAATAGCTAATGGAGTAGAAAAACTGGAGCTTTTTAGAGCCTTTTTAATTTTCTTCTCCTGCAGCTTGTGTATCTAATGGAACAAAATTATCTATACTGTGAGAAGATGGAAGCTGCTCTACAACTGAGCTCTGAATAGCTGGAGACTCATGTCCTAGCCGATTAACTGATATGGCCTTAACTTCAATTATATTATTATATACACTTTCATACAAACCTGACTGGCTTTTTATTCTTTCTGACTCCAGAGTATTTTCAGTGATTTGGCTCCCTGATACTGAATCTTGTTCTGTACTGGAAGATTTTAGATTTTCAGCAAGTTCAGTGAAAAAAGAAGCAGCTTCCGTATTCATGAAATCAGGACGTTCATTCCCTAAAGGAACTTCAGTATCTGTAGTATCTGGGCTGGTAATTTCTTCATGATATTTTTCTTTCTCTTCATCTACTACCGATTCAGGTGTTTGCTCTATGTTCTTTTTAACATATTTGTTTTGTTCTTCATAGAGCATTTGCTCTACTGCTGCTTCTCTCAAACCATCCTTCACTGGGACAGGTTTTATATTGGGAGGCAGTGGGTCTTCATTTTGATCTACTTCTCCATTTGCAAGCTGTTCTTTGTCTTTTTGAGCGTACCCAGAAGTTAAAATATCATTTAACTTCAGATCAAACCAGTTTGATTCAGACAATTCATTATCACTATGTTTCTCTATTCTTGCTTCAGAAGCTGCAGTTCTGCCATGGTGGCCACTATTAGAAGCAGTGTTGAAACTGCTATGGAGATCTGGATCACCATCTTTGTACGGCAGATCATGTCCTGATTTTTCATTTCCAAAACGAAGCAAATCTGTCAAACTGCTCTGAAACCAGCTATTTGGCTCCATTTTACTCTCTTCGGATTGTTTTTTAATATCAGCATTGTCAGCTATTGCTATTTTTCTATGACTAAATGTAATTTGTTCCAAAATCTCTGAGGATTTTCCAAAAGCCTCCTTATTTTCTTCCCTTCCCAAACCAAGCCAAGCTGCAATACCAGAAACAGTCCAAGTTGACTGAGTTGGGACTGGATTCAGAGCCTGGCTGATTGGGTCCTCTTGCTGCCTAGACTCATCTTGATCAGTCTTGCTGTGACTGCTATATTCTTTTGGGATAGAAGTATCTGGGAGCTTCATGATTTCATCCTCGGGCATGTTAAAGTCTGAGTCTTTACCATCAGTGTAAAGAGATACATCATGCTCATTTTCTTCAACACGACGATTAAATATGCTGTCTTCATTTTCAAAAACATATTCTTCACCATCAAGACAAAGGAAATCAGTTTCCTAAAAATTAAAATACATGTAAAATGAATACATTATTTTTTGACTTATTTAAAACATTTATTATTTACCTAGCTTTCCTCACCCATTAAAAAAAGCATCTCTCTCTCTCTCTCTCTCTCTCTCTCTCTATATATATATA
>QLTV01001815.1:471617-564333 GCA_003457575.1 Thermophis baileyi
CAGAAGGCCCTGATTGAGACTCGTCCTCTGGCCCTGCTTCCTCTTCGGTCTCGGACTCCGGTGCCGGAGCTACAGACCGCTCTTGCCACCCTATGGACTGTTCCTGGTCGTCCGGATCCATGAGCAGCTGCACGGGACGGGGGCAAGCCACAACACTCCTATAACTATGTATCATTATTAATAAAGCATAAAAAAGTGATGTGGAAAGGAGCTCTGCAACTACAATGAGTAACTTCAGCCTGAGCTCTTAAATGTTTTCCAGTCTTTTTGAAATGGTTTAATGCTGTTCTAGAATAATATTGCTTTCCAGAATAGTGCTATTCTGGAACAACACAAAACCTTGCTATTAGCTGATGAGTTCCCTTTGATCACACTCATTCAAAACCTTTCTGCAAAACCTGAGCAAGTTTTGACAGTTAAACTGAATCGTCTAATCATCTGTTAGAAGCTGCCTTCTCCTCCTCCTTCTCCTCCTCCTCCCTATCCCTTATTAAGGCAGCTGGTGATGTTTGGTGGAAGGGGAAACACTATCCACAATCATTTTCCTGAACTTATCCTGCATTCATTTTGTGAGAACAGCATGAGAGCTATTAAATATTGAATCATCCGGCTTCCTAGAGTTGTGGGTGATCCATCACTGGAGGTTTCAATTAAAGATTGGACAACCTTTTATTTGGGATAATCTGAGGGTTTCTGCCCTGGGCAGTGGGCCCCTTCCAACTCTATGAGTCTATAAAATCAATTGTCCATTTGAATGAGCTAAAGCAACCTATCATAACAGAGGAAGAGTAAATTTCTTGTCTCTATTCTTCAGTTCCATGCAACTTTAAATTCTAAAAGTGAAAAAGGTTAGTCACTAATACTGGGGGGTAGAATCCAGTATAATGCGAACCAAACTCTCTTGGCATATGGAACTTTAGGGGCTTTCCATATTGTTTCTATTTGCTTGTTTTAAAACAAAGTAAAACACACATTGAAAAAAATGTTGCCAATACAGTGGTACCTTGGTGCTCAACTGCTTTAAAACTCATCAAATTTGGTACTCAATACATTTTGATGTGAAAATTTTGTCACGGTACTCATCATTTGCTTCCTACTCAACGCACCAGCTAGAACTTGTCAGTGTCAGCTACCTTGTGACTCACTACATTATTCCTTATGGGAAAAATTTGTTTGATACTCATTGTTTTTGGTATTCATCACACCTCCTGGAACTAATTAACGACGAGTACTGAGGTACCCCTATATGCAGAACAAATCATGTGTTATGAGGAGGGAACTGAGGAGGGTCAATGAGTATAACTGCATTGGTCAAAGCTCCTCTCTTCACACACACACACACGCACACACAAAGTATACTGGAACAATTTGCAAATCTAATTGTGGTCTTTCTGTCAAATGGATGGTCTAGTTTTGAGAAAAATCCAGGACTTCTTGGAGATAAACTGTTATTGACGCAAGTGTTGACTGCTGGCAACTGCCTGGAGTAGTTTATGCAGATTTCATGGCAAGATTTTGGAAGTGATTTGCCCTTGCCTCCTTCCTAAGGGTGAGAGATTGGCCAAGGTCACACAGTTGGATTTGTTTTCCAAACTTTTTTGACCCTGAAGCAGTTCTGGAATTCATAAACTCTTGTCTTCTGCTTTTGTGCTTTAACTAAAACACCAAACTGACTATCTGATCATACACATTATTATGTTTTAAGAATGTTTTAAGTAGATCATGATCAGGAAAGCAAGATCCAGCATAATTTTATGAATACAGAAAATTCAAGGATTTACATCAGGCGTGTCCAACTTGCAAGCTGCATGCAACCGTGGACAGCTAGTAATGCAGCCTCACAAGGTTGTAAACTTTTAACATTATTAATTTATTTATATACATTAACTCTATATTTTGTTTGCAGCCCAAGACAATTATTATTTAGTTATTTGTTAAATTTATTTGTTGCCTATCTCACTGTGGGGCTATTGTAGGCAGCTTATAATAATAAAAACAAAGACATGAAAAGAAGTGTAAACAAAACAGAAGTAAAATAATCGAACAGTAAAAGAAACAATGAAAGACAAAACAATAAGAATACATCAATGCACTAACGAAAGAGCAGAGTACTAGGAGGGGAAGTCGAATCAACCATAATCCAGTAGCCACCTCTAGCATGGAACTCCCCCATTGTGTCTCCAGGCCAACAGGCAGAGCCAGGACTTCAGGCTCCTAAGGAAGGATAGGAGGATGGGGCCAGATCTTACCCTGGAGGGTAGGATGTTCCAAAGGGTGGGCACTGTGGCAGAGAAGGCTCTTCTGAATCCCAATAGTCAGAGTTCTTTGACTGATGGGATCCACAATAGGCTCTCTCTGCTGGCATGAGTAGGATAGGTTTGTCCTAATGGCATGAGACTGTTCAGGTAGCCTGGACCTATGCTATTAAAGGCTTTAAAGGTGATAACCAATGCTTTGAGCTGCACACAGAAGCAGACCAGTAGCCAGTGCAGTTCACAGAGCAGAGATGTAATATGAGCCATTCTAGGGGCCCAAAGACTGCTCTCACTGCTGCACTTTGTATCAGCTGAAGCTTCTGAATGGATTTCAAGGGTAACCCCATGTAGAGTGCATTGCAGTAGTCCAGATGAGAGATGAATAGAGCTTGAGTAACTAAGTACGGGGACTCATGATCCAGGAAAGGCCACAACTGCTGCACCAGCCAGACCTGTGCAAAAGCTCTCCTAGTCACACCCATCATCTGCTCTTTGAGCAGGAAACATGAATCCAGGATAAGCAAAATGGATCTGAACAGGTTAGTATCACCCTGTCCAGAACTAAGGATGACAAAAACCTGAATCCTGAGGCTCCATGCACCCAAAGTCTTGCCAGGGTTCAGCCGAAATCTATTGTCCCCTATCCAGGTCTCTACAACCTCCAGGCATCATGAGAGGGCAGAGACAGCATTACTCAGATCACGAGATATAGATCTGGTGTACGTATCTTCAACATATTGATATCTCAACCCATGGTGACAGATGATCTCACCCAATGGCTTCTTGTAGACGTTAAATAGAAGAGCAGAAAGTATCGAGCCCTGCAGGACATTGTAAATGAGCAGTCGGGGGCTGGATCTCTCACTCCCTATTAACACTGATTGGGACCAACGTTGATGAAAGGAGTTGAACCAGCCCTAAACTGTGTTGCCCAGCCCCAACGCACATAGCCGACCCAAAAGGATACCATTGCTGATGGTATTGAAGAACGCTGAGAGGTCAAGGAGAGCAAGAATGGTTGCAACTATCCCCATCCTACTCTTGCCAGAGATCATCCATAAGTGTGACCAAAGTGTCTCTGTCCCATAGACAAGCCTGAATCCTGCCTGAAAGGGGTGCAGGAAATCCATTTCATCTAGGTCCCCCTGGAACTGTCAAACAACCACTTTTTCTATCACTTTCTCTAAAGAGGGAAGATGGGAGACTGGATGCAAGTTGTCCAGGCAGGTTGAGTCAAGTGATGGTTTTTCCTCTTCAGTCAATGTGGCCCAGGCAAGCCAAAAGGTTGGACACCTATGATTTATATGAACAAATCAATACACCAAATTATCTCCTGAGTTTCCTTTGAAATAATACAACTAGAGAATTTGAAATGTTCATGAAGCATTGTAATTTACCTTTGTGGGCACTTCTATTTCTTCTGTAACAAATACTTCTTCTGTTTGGACAGCATCCATTGGGAAGTAACCAAATTCTTTGCCTTTCTATAGCAAAAGGGAAAAATGGCATTTATGAACACACTGTGATTTCTACTTAAAATATTAATGAAACAAACATTATAAGAAGAACCTCTAGAATTTTTTCTCTTATGTTTGGGGAATAAAATTGTTTTTTCCTTGAGAAAATTTGCTTCCTCCTGTTTTTTTTAATAGTAGAGAAATGTTTGTTTTTAGTTTACATGCCATAAGATATTATCAACAGTGGTCTTGCTATTTTATCATCAGTACTTTTTTGTTAAATTATGTCAATAGGTCTCAGTTTCAGTTTAGAAGGAAATAGTTTTATCATACCATCAAACTGATAACAATTATGTTTAAATTAAGGAGAAATAGGGATGTGAACTATCGGCAAAAAAAGGAACCAGTATTGTATAGGTCAGTGGTTCTCAACCTGTGATCCGCAGACCCCTGGGGGGTTGCGATGTTGTCACAGGGAGGGTCTATGAAGGCTTGAAGAAATGTTATGATTTAAATCTTGAGTTAAGTCTTGGGGGTCCCAGCCACAAAAAGTACTTAAAGGGGGTCCATAGTGAAGAAAAGGTTGAGAACCACTGGTATAGGTTAATAGAGAGGATCTACTCTAAAATCTCTAACATAATTATCAGAAACAATGGCAATAATAATTGAAAGCATTCAAAAGGATACTAATCACCATATTGATATCAAAAAGTATCACTATTAACACTGTTAAATCAGATATTATAATCTGTGCAGTACAAAGCATTTTGATCCACCAGATCAAGAGACAAAATGATAGAATGCTAAGCCAGTTGAGCTAATATTTAGCAATTACATTCTTTACATCTGTTTGTTGAACCATTATGTTGCTTTTAGTTGTAATTGCTAGAGCAAGATGGAAGTAATTTCCCAGTACATTTGGATGATACCAGTGGTGGGTTTCAAATTTTTTTACTACCGGTTCTGTGGGCGTGGCTTGGTGGGCGTGGTGTGGCTTGGTGGGCGTGGCATGGCTTGGTGGGCATGGCATGGCTTGGTGGGTGTGGCAGGGGAAGGATACTGTAAAATCTCCATTCCCACCCCACTTCAGGGGAAGGATACTGCAAAATCCCCATTTCCTCCCGATCAGCTGGGACTCGGGAGGCAGAGAATAGATGGGGGCGGGGCCAGTCAGAGGTGGTATTTACTGGTTCTCCAAACTACTCAAAATTTCCGCTACTGGTTCTCCAGAACTGGTCAGAACCTGCTGAAACCCACCTCTGGATGATACTAGTTTTAGCATGGTATGTTAGTCCATGTTAATTAACCTCTGTGGTTAAGAGGCCACTGGTAAGCAACAACAGAGGCATCCTCAGAGAAGGAACAATTTATGAAAATCATAAGCTCCTCATTTATACATGCACAATAATGTTACATAAACATACAAAAGGGACAGAGTTTGTGTGGTGATAATGCAATGTTGCCTTCCTCATTTTGACAAAAGTATCAGATGTTGTGAACTCTGAAGGTAAATCAGACCCTTTGTTGCTTTCAATAAGCCAAAGGATGCCCAGCTGCAGTTGTACGCATAGGCAAAAGGAATGTTCAATGATCTTAAAATTCCAAATGTATCCTTCTGCAGAAAAGATTGGACATCCCTGACAGAGAGATACTTCTATGCTGCTTCTATAAGTCAATTAGAATGTTAGAATACATAACAGTTGAATAATTCTTCTCTGGCTGCGTGGAAAGATCTCAGAAGTCTAACTTTTCAACAAAACAATTTTACTTAGAAGAAATCCACTACAATCAGTAGGATTAACTGCTACTAAAGGTGTAGGATTGAAGTTTAATTTAAACACAACCAAAACCTGTTAGCTTCCTGAAAACATTTCAAACTAATTATAAACTCGGCATTAAATATTTCAGCTTTTATGAGAAGAGCTGACCCAAGATCAGAGCTGTAGAGACAGCCTTAATAATTGGTGATGTGGGAGGGGAGCTTAACTCATCCTTTAAAGATAAAGGAAAACTGGGAATCTCAGAAGATGGCAGCTCCTGGCTGATCTCTAAATTTAGAAGCTAATTAGGCTTAGTTAGTACTTGGATAGAAACCACCAAGGAATACATAAGAAAAGTAAAAAATATTTTGGAAGAAGGCAATTGCAAACTATTTTGTCAAGACAACTGCCTGGTTATACTCAGGTATTTACCAGGAGCAAAGATCAAAAGGGGTCTCTACCAGAGGTGGGTTCCTGCCGGTTCTTACCGGTTCTTTAGAACCGGTAGCGGGAATTTCCGCCCGCTCGCCGAACTGGCAGCGATGGCCGGCTGGACACGCCCCTGAATTGGCTCTCTCGGCGGCTCCATAGGCACGGCCATCTTGTTTTTCGCTTCTGCACATGCGCAGAAGCTGTGTTTTGCTTCTGCCGCATGCAGAGAAGCTGGATTTTCAGCACTGCACATGCGCACGCGCCCATGTGGCGCAGGTGGAAGCGAACCTGCAGCGAGGTAAGTCAGAACCCACCCCTGGTCTCTACCCCCCTTTTTTAGCTTACTGAGTGTCCCTCCTCCCAAATCAAGGACATAGTCCTTCCCCAACTACCAGGTAATAAAAAAATAATAAATTCAAAAACAAGACTTTTCTTGGTAGGCAATTGAGTAGGAACTGAGTCAGGTAGAACTTTCATTCTGCCTATAGACAGAGCCACATCTGTTTTGAATTGAGCTCAAAATGCTATGATTTAAAAAAAAAACTTTATTTCAAAAAGAACTACTTTTTAAGCAATTGGTTGCTTATATAGAGTTTATATAGAGTTTTGTGTGCTTGCTGCAAATAACTCTTTGTAGCAATATTTTTTAAAGCGTTACATCAAAGTATATTTTGTCTAGGACCTAAAATATACTGGAATTTCTGTTAGTGAATCTAAAATAAGAATTGTACCTGAAAGAAATAGGGAATTTAGTTTATGTGTTTTCTCCAACTTTTAAAATCTTTGAGATTCCTGGGGACACAGCCTACTTTATTTCTGTGTCCTACATCAGTCTGGTTCTTTCTTCATTGTTTTTGATTACTGAAATCAATGGCCCAGGAAACAGAAATATTCAGCAAAACCAAAAATATATTATTGATTAGTTTATAACTTTAAATGAAAAGTATTGCTCCATCTAGTCATTTAAAAAATTCACTCAATTTTGAAAATCCTTTCTGTCTGCAAGATGAGGTAATTCTTCCCTCCTCCCTAACTTTCTTAAAATCCTTAAAGTTGTAGTCATATTATAAATAAAACTAGCCATTCTCAGGCAAATTGCTGACTAATACTTACACTTCCTGCCCACAAATCTTCCCTTTCTCTGGAAAGTTTGAAGTATACCATTATTTCTTCCCCACTTTTGAAGCTCAGGTAGCGGCAGTCAGGCCCAGTGTAGTCTTTAATGGCTAACACTCTGCTCATAGTTGCTGGGTAAAAATTAAAAACAGAGGCAATATTTTAAAGACCTTTCTCATGTTATTTAACAAACACAGAACCAAGCATTTATTCATACAATGCAGCAATCAATACAGCAACTCTTTAAATCAGATGCGTTTCTTCTCAGAATTGCGAAAAGCATTAATGTGATCTTGGGAAAAGATGCAGCTGCTTTAAGGTGCTGTTTGCATGGGCACTGAAACACAAACACGTTCTCCTTATATGTGACAGATGATCATGGTTTAACATTTCATCTTAAATTATCCACACTTGTCCTGTTACCAGAAGCAAACAATCATAGAGTCACTGGGAATGAGTTGGGCTGCCATATAAATTTTCTTAATAAATAAATCTGAGTTTTTCTTACTTAGTAATTACTCTATTTTGCTATTAGGACTGTAGATATTATTTGACAAGATACTTTACCCTCCCAAAATTATTTTATCACTTACTACTATACAGAAGTGAATATAAAAAGTCTATACATCCCTGTTAAAATGCAAGGTTTTTGAATTGTAAAAAAAAAAATCAAACCAAGATAAATCACTTCAGAATTTTTTCCACCTTTAAAATATATATATGCTGTACAATTCAACTGAAAAACAAACTGAAATCTTTTAGGGGAAAATAACAAAAAACTTACAATAATGTGATTGCATAAATGTGCACACCCTTAAATTAATACTTTGTTTAAGCACCTTTTTATTTTATGACAGCATTGTACAGCTTATATTAATAGGGCTGTGCATGTAGATTTTTTACATCCACTATTTCCAAGTATGCACGGTTGATTTAATAGGGTTTACTGCTTGCAAACTAAGTAACTTGCATAAAAATGTTGGAGGACTTTTTAGTAACGTATTTACTCTTAACACTGACTGAAATACTAAAAAAGAAAGCTAGCCAAATATATTCTCCTTATATGCTCTATAAATTTTCCAATAATTAATATTCATAAAAACATAATTAAATATTACATTATTAACTTCCTATTTAGTAGATACAAGGATACAATTAATGCTGTTGTGGTCTGAGATTCTATTTCTAAGGTCTGTTAACAGGCTTGCTATTGAAGTTTATCAATTCAAATCTGTTAACACTAATTTTTCAGGCTATGGAACTTGTTAAAAAAATTACAGAGCTCCATATCATGAAGCTAAAAACTCTTGTGATAGAAAATTGGCTGAGCTTAATTTCTAATCTAATGATTTCTTTTGCCTTTTGTCTCTCCTGGGACTCCATCAAGTTCTCATAGAACCATGAGGATGTGCTACAGTTTGAAAAAAGAATTACATTATTTATAGTCTCAGTAAATGACTCATCTTTTAAAAAAATCCTCAGGTTAGAAAATGATTAATTGATCTTTCATAAAGTGAGTATATTGATAGCACTTTCCTTATAGTTTCAAATTAGAGCTTAAACTTTTCAAATTAACTTCCCAAAGTTTTTCAAATAAATATATTGGTAGAGTTTTGCAGCGTTACTACACTGTTGAATAGACTTAGTTAAAGCAAAGACCTTTGTACTTACTTTCGCATTCTGAATCTCCACACTTTTTCTGTGCTGAAAGCACCTTAGTACTTTTTGTGTTTGTTGACAATGAAAGAATTAATAGTATAAAGTTGATGTCTAAAATCTTCAACATTCTTAAAAAATGTTATTCCTGAAAGAATGTTTAAAAATTAGAGTCTCATGAGCAAAGTAGTTTTTCAATTCCTTTAGTTAATAAGCTTTTAAAGATAAAAAGAACTCGTCAATTCATTTTCTTCTGTTCTTTAGACTCTGCTCCCACAAATGCCCTTTCAACAGTGTTTTGAGTCAGCTCTCCTGCTTTAATAATTAACCACGTTCAATACATGGATTAAGGTTTTAAAATAAAAATATTATTCCCAAAAGTTATTTTAATTAAAAAATCCTGCTTTACTAGTATACTAATCTGAAAATGCAAATTGTTTGTGTGACTTGTGCATTATAGGAAGAAATGTTTCTAATAAGATTAATATATGTTTTTTTTTTTTTCAAAATTGTGGTTTGAGTTCTGTAGTTGTTTGAATCCCTGTCTTTCAAGCCCTATGACTGAATTTATGTTTTTGTTTTAGAGTATGATCCTGGACCCGGGATCCACATTTGGTGGTTATTTCTGTCAATTAAGCATGAATAAAAGGACTGTAGTTTCAGTTTAGTATAGGAGTCAGTTCACTGAGTTGTTTCTTTTGTTTGTTGGTTATACTACCAAGACCTAAGCATGCATCTGCATGCATATGTACACAAACCTACCCACACACATGTATATATTTTTAACTGATAGAGAACAGCCATACTTCCCAATTGAAATAAACTATAAAGTCAGACCATATATTTAAAAATACTTGGCTTCAACTTAATGTGAACAAGATTGCAACTGCAACCAATGGAACAGCTTGCCTTCAGAAGTTGTGAGAGCTTCATCACTGGAAGCTTTCAAGAAGAGACCGGACTGCCATCTATGAAAAATGGTGTAGGGTCTGCTTGGGCGGGGGGTTGGACTAGATGACCTACAAGGTCCCTTCCAACTCTGTTAATCTGTCCCTGTATCAATATACCGGAGGTTTTTAAGAAGAGATTGGACAACCATTTGTCTGAAATGGTATAGGGTTTCCTACTTGAGCAGGGGATTGGACTAGAAGACCTCCAAGGTCCCTTCCAACTCTGTTATTCTCTTACTAAATATTTTAAAGCAGTTGTTCTTTTTCCATTGTTTACCTACACCCAGCTTATCCGGCCAACAACCAAACACTGCCAAGTCTTTAGACATAATATCTCTATTAATCCCAAGGCATTTTTATTTTATTTTATTTTAATTTTCTAGACTCTTCAATTCCAAAATGATTCATGCGATTAGAAAGCACAACCCCCCAACATTATAGAAAAAGAAAAAAACTCACCCAAGAGAACAGATTTAAAAAGCATTCTTCCTCGTCATTCCTAACCTAACAGTGCAAGCTGTGCACTGTTTAATATATTTAATATATGAGTTTACCAATATCTGAAAAAAAAAAATTAAGACAAAAATGGCACAGTGGAATGAACCCCATAGATGAAAATATGTCTCCCTTTCTCTGAAACTGTTAGTTAGAGAACAGCTTTGTTTCTTCATGCATGCTAATTTTCAGAGAGTTCATTGATTAAATAATTGAAGAATATCGTCTGTACTTTACACAGAAAATGATGCCACTGTTTTCGTTTCAATGCTTTATTCCCATCTTGGTTAACTCCAGTTGCAAATCTTTTTCCCAGAACATGTTGAGATTAGAATACGGGTTTGTTCCATAAAAGTATTGTAAAATTTTGAAAGAAGGCTTTTAGATGCATCTGGAATATTCAGTTACCAGTGATTCAAAAATTCAAATAGGATTCGACATCCATTGCTTGGTTTTTATTTTTTGATTAAAGAATTTGTACTGCAAATAAAACAGCAAGGAACAATCTAAGGAAGCTAATCGGTCAGTTACAAAGTTTCACAAAATTCTGACCTGTTTTTTCACTCTTATCTGCTTCCTGTCTATTCTTCAACTGTCTTTTGATAGTACTCAACTGCCTTTCTCCAAGGTTCCATTGTTTTCCTATTTAAATCTACCCTTTCATTAGTCAATACAGAAGTTCCAAGTGAGATAGTATAGCAGGGCATTCTTTATTTATTTATTTATTTATTGAATTTATATTGCCGCCTATTCGTCCATGGCGACTCAAGGCGGCTTAGAGAATAAAAACCACATTTAAAACAATAAAAACTAACAAAAAGAATCAAATTAATATAGTACAATATAACAAAATTGTTTATATGTGAGGCTTAGCACAGTATTAGCTCATACTTACCACCTATACTATCACTGTGGATTTGGTTTTTTCTTTCTTGTGTGTAAAGCCTTACTTTTCTTATCACTGAATTGCGTTTTGTTGAATAGGACCCAGTCTGTCTAAACCCTTCTGGATCGTGAGCCTATCTTCTAAAGTGTTGTCTATTCCCCCAGATAGGTGTCATCTGAAAATTTGATGACTTCCCCTTCTATCCCCTCATCTAAATTGTTTATGAAGATGTTGAAGAGTACTGGGCCAAAAACAGAACCTTGGGTTACCTACTGCATGCTTTCTTTCATATAAATGTAGTTCCATTGAGTAGTACATTGTGTATGGTTGGTCAGTCAGTTATGAATCCATCTGGTGGTGATGCTATCCCACATTTTTCTATCTTACCAAGAAATAGGTTGTGGTCTACTTTGTGAAATGCCTTATTGAAGTCTATACTATGACCACAGCATTTTGCTGGTCCATTAATTTAGTGTCTTTGTCAAAGAACACAGTAAGATTTATCTGGCGTGATTTGTTTTTGACAAATCCATATAGGCTTTTAGTAATCAACACAGGGATAGTATCAGGATCACATGAAGTGTTAATACTGCTTTACACTGCTTTGGTAAGACCACACTTGGAATACTGTCTCCAGTTTTGGTCATCATGATACAAAAAAGATGTTGAAACTCTAGGAGGAGTGTAGAGAAGAGCAACAAAGATGATTGGGAGGCTGAAGGTTTAAACATACAGTATGATGAACAGTGGGTATGTTTGTCTAACAAAGAGAAGGATTGGGGGGATATGATAGCAATCTTCCAGTACTTGAGGGGCTGTTACAGAGAAAAGGGGGTCAACCAGGGGTGGGCTGCTGGGGGTTCGCAGGGGTTCAGGAGAACCTGTAGCTAAGATTCTGTGCAGTTCAGAAACCCCCCCAATCCCACTCCTGGCTGGCCCCGCCCACCCTTCTCCTCCCCTCCCAGGAGTCCCCATGCGGCCCATTTTGGATGCAGGTAAGTGCAGGGTGCGCTCGGAGGCTCAGGGAGCCCAAAAAACAGGCCTACTGGAAGTTCGGGAAGGCTGGAAACGGGCCCATTTCCCTCCTCCAGAGGGTTTCCAGAGCCTGAGGAGGCCATTTTCGCCCTCGCGGAGGCTCAAGGAAAGCCTCTGGAGCCCAGGGAGGACAAAAACGCCCCCCTCCCCACCGTGGTGCAGGAGGCCGACTAGGCCATGCCCACCATGGCCATGCCCACCCAGCAACCGGGCAGAGAACCCCTTGTTAAAATTTTTGAAGCCCACCCCTGCTCTGGGGTCAACCTATACTCCCAAGCACAGAGAGCAGGACAAGAAGGATAAGAAACTTATAAAGGAGAGATCCAATCTAGAACTAAGAAGAAATTTCCTGACAGTGAGAACAATTAACTAGTAGAATGGCTTACCCCCAGAAGTTGTGGGTGCTCCATACCTAGAGGTTTTTAAGACGAGATTGGACAGCCATTTGTCCAGAATGGTATAGGGTCTCCTGTTTGAGCAGGGGGTTGGAGTAGAAGACCTCCAAGGTCCCTTCCAACTGTTACTCTGTTAAATAGCAAATTATGAATTACATACTCCTTCTTAGTTGAGTTTGAATCTCTTTTAAAACTTGCCAGTGTTTTCAAGGACTTACAGAATACATTTTCTATAATGTTTTTGCTGAAAAAGCAAGATCTCATATACCAGAAGAAATGGCCTTGGCTAAGAATAGAAAAATGTTTCCCTGAAGTTAAAAAAGATGCCTAGACTGCCAAGTTAAAAGTGCTAATGTTGACTTTTAAAATGTAAATAATGAAGCCTAAAATTGCAGGCAACAATTCTCTCATTTGGTTCTCAAACTGTTTACCTTGCTGAACCAGTATTATATTTGGACTAGGGGAAACATGATAGCAGTGTTCCAATATCTCAGGGGTTGCCACAAAGAAGAGGGAGTCAAACTATTCTCCAAAGCACCTGAGGGTAGAACAAGAAGCAATGGATGGAAACTAATCAAGGAGAGAAGCAACTTAGAACTAAGGAGAAATTTCCTGACAGTTAGAACGATTAATCAGTAGAACAACTTGCCTCCAGAAGTTGTGAATGCTCCAACACTGGAAGTTTTTAAGAAGATGTTGGATAACCATTTGTCTGAAGTGGTGTATGGTTTCCTGCCTAAGCAGGGGGTTGGACTAGAAGACCTCCAAGGTCCCTTCCAACTCTGTTATTCTATTCTATTCTATTCTATTCTATTGTTCTGTTCTGTTCTATCCTATCCTATATATTTAGCAAGAAAATGAGTAGTTAGTATTTGAAACTACATAAGATCTGTGGGTTGTGGAGCAGATTTTAAAAGTTGTTGCAGATTGGGTAATACTTTATAGTATTTCATCTTGAAGCAGCTTATAGCTCTGTGTGATGTCATTTAGACCAGCGGTCCCCAACCTTTGTGACTTGGTGTCCCAGCTGGTGGGTGGAGAGGAACTGGTCTGTGTAAGTGGCAGGTCGGTGCACATGTATGCAGTTCAACTCACATGTGCATGCGCACTGGCTCGCCACTGTGAGTTGAGCAGCGCGCCACCCGGCTGCAAGTAGGCCACGGCCTGGGGGTTGGGGACCCCTGATTTAGACTTCAAGTTAGTTACAACAAATGCAACCATATTGTGGATCTCTTTATTTTTTTGTAATTTACCCTATGTAATTGTTTGGCCACCTAATGAGAAGGACTCACTGGAGAAGAGCCTAATGCTGGGAACAATTGAGAGCAAAAGAAGGAGATGGCAGAGAATGAGGTGGCTGGATGGAGTCACTGAAGCAGTTGGCATGAGCTTAAATGGACTCCGGGGGATGGTAGAGGACAGAAAGGCCTTGAGGAATGTTGTCCATGGGGTCGCGATGGGTTGGACATGACTTCACAACTAACAACAAATTGTATGGCAGGAGCCATTGCCTTGCATGTTTTATAGTTACGGTATGTCTAAATGACGATTTAATTTATTGTGATGAGAGTGAGTGGATTTCTTCTAGCCATAGCCAAGAAATAGTACAAATTACTTGCCAGGACAACCATAAATGCTGGAAATGCACCATAATCTATCAGGTAATCTGATTTCAGGGTTATATGCCAAGGTTTGGAAAAGATTCTCTAAAGTGTAAATGTTATATTTGGTTATTTGCCCTGTGCAGGCTTGTATTTTAACATCCCAAGCTCCTTCATGATTAATTGATGTAGAAGAGCAGGCAGAAGGGGGGGGGGGGCGGTGGCAAGCAAGTTATTTAGCTTAAATAGAGTGGTTACAATTATCCAGACAGGAGTCTGGAGTTAACCAAAGCTTATCATTAGTACAGTAAAAAAATATACCCAGAGATAAGTAAACTTAAGTGATAATAAAGTAGAATTAAATAATTAATGGAGTATTATGGGTCCTATGGCTTCTTTTTCTCCCAGCTTTCACCAAAAACTTCCTGCCACATAAACCTAATGCTGACACAAATAACTCCTCCCTGATGGTATAGTTAAAATGTAAAAACAAAGTGTGTGTGTGTTTCTTGCTCTTTTAATGGATTTTAAAGGTTTTAGTAGTGTCACATTACCAGAATTTTTATATTGACAGATAACTGATAAAGAACGTTTTATTAAATAATAGAAAATACAAGCAATGTAGATAAAGCTAACTTTATTTGGACTATTACAGAACAGGCTAACAAAGACACTAATTGTATAAAAAGCTTAAAAACAGAACAATACCATTCCATACCAACTATACTGCTATTTGCTTTATTACAAAAAAGTCCAAGTTCAGTTTCCTCACTCAACAGGCATTTTAAAGCACAACATTAGCTCCAAACAAACTGCAATCCATTTATACTGCTATTTGAAAGGGTGTGGATGGCCAATAATAATCTAGCTTTACAAGATACACATGGCATTCTTCTATCATACAGCAAAACACAGAAAGGCAAGTTTTTTTCTTTAAAAAAAAACCCCTACACTAATCCTAGAGAAAGGCAAGGTTTATGGAACTATAGGAATCACAAAACAGAATGTTATGTGTTCAAGAAAATTATAATTAGCCTGATGTACTTATTTTGCTTTCATACATTTCATACATCTTAAGAAACAATAGTAAAAGCTTGAATCAAATTTAAATGAAAGCAGACACTTGCTTCTTCATGGGATTTGGGAATTCATTTTCTTCTTTATAATTGAATAGGAAAGACTAATGTGCAAAATATTAAACACTCTGCATGGAGTTTGCCAATAAAAGGAGAAAGTTTTCTATGCAAGATGAAGCAGCAACAGGCTCTCACAAACCTCTGTAAAAGACATTTATTTCTACAAAAAGAGACTTATGATACAATTGAATCACACAAATTTAACTATGTACCTTTTAAAATATACAAGAAACTTTGAAGTAGAGGATACTTAAAAAATGGAGGGGTTTCAATATTTTATTTTACACATCTGCATCTTCACATAATTTGAGAAGTAACCTTTTACAAAATCATGTAAAAAGCACAATTGCCTGGTAAAGAGTCTTCAAAAGATTTTACACAGCATGCAATTAAAGCAGCCTTTTCTTCCTTATATGGACTCTTTTCACTCAAGTAATCTTCTGCTGCAAAAATTAGGGTAGCAGCCTGGTCTCTTCTGTTAACGCCTTTTGTCTTTCCTGTCTGATTTACGGTCTCTTTCATTCCGTGAAGTCCTTTTGCCTGACCAACTACTTTCTGATATAGACCTTTTTCTGTCCGACCTTGAACTTTTATCCTTTGATCCTTTTGCATCTCTTCTGCTACCTTTTGAAGACTTGTGACTTCTATCTACTCCTGAATTGTCCCTTCGCTTCCGTTCCAAACTCCTTCTATGCTTTCTATCTCTATTATGTCCTCGCCCCCTGCTTCGACTTCTACTCTCACTGCTACTAGAACTACTAGTACTTTCTCGACTACTAGTACCACTGCTACTGCTGCTGCTGGAACTGCTCCGACTACTGCTTGTACCACTGCTAGAACTGCTCCCACTGCTACTACTTGTAGAACTAGTACTACTAGTGCTACTACTAGTACTCCGACTTCGACTCTTACTGGTTTTGTTTCTTGCCCTACCTCTGCTCCTGCTCCTAATTTTGTTTTTAATTTCTACACTTACTGCCTGGACTTGATCTGCCTGCATTTCAGGCAGCTTTTCAGACACTAGAGATTCTTTGTCTAATTGTGGCGCTTGGTCTTGAGTGGATTCCAAAAGTGGCAAAGGCTGTGGCCAAATCACAGACTCTGACTGAGGCTGGAGCTCAGCCTCTGATACTGGAATGGATTCAGGCTCCTTCTCTTCTGACTCCTCTGGTTCAGCATCAACTTCTGGCTTGCTGGGTTCCTCTTTTTCCAGGGCAACCGTAGGCCCTTCCTGTTCTGGCTGTGCATTACATTCCATTTCTGATTCAACCTCTGTGCTAATTTCATTTTCTAATGGCTCTGTACAATCTGTCTCATTAATTTCCATTACATCCTGCTCACCATCTATTGGCTGAATACCTTCACTTTCTCCTTTCACTAGCTCAACTTCCTCAGTTTGGTTATCTGTCTGCCTGTCATTCTCTTTAACTTCAGCTTCCTCTTCAACTTTAACTTCCATTTCCTCTTTTTGCTCTTCCTCTTCCTGTTCTATCTCCCCATCACTATGACTAGCACCTACCTCCTTTTCTTCCCTTACCTCTTCCATTTCTACATCATTGCTCTTATTACCTGTCTCCATCTCCTCCACCTGCTGTACCACCTTACCCTCTTCCTGCTCCTTGTTCTGGTCTTCCTTCTTTTCTTCTTTCTGTACCTCCTGGTGTTCTTTTTCCTTCACAGATTGCCGTCTGGGCCTGGCTTCCATTTTATTAATTTGCTCAGCAAATTCAGTGCGTCTATTTTCAAAAAGTGCTGAAGAATAAGGAATGTATAATAAACAGCAATTAGATTCATAGTTTGAATAACTCCCTTTACATAACAGTATCAGAGAAATTATAATCCATGTAGGAAAGTCATGAACTCCACCTCTAATTCATCATATGATCAGCACATTTGTTATTTTGCCACATCTACTTGCATACAGAAGTATGTTTTAAGCTAAGATTCTATATACGTGAAAGCCAAGTTTGTAAGACATTGCCAATCTGAGAGAAAACTTCTATATGTAAGTAGATGCAGCTAACAATCCACACATTATTTCATTTAGTCTAACGTAGTGAATGGACCAGGAATTCTCATGGTTCCATGAGAAACCAGAGCCTCAGAACTTACATCACAAACTAAACACACCATGTTTATAGCTGCTTATAATTTTCTCAATATGGAAGGAATTATTATTTGTTTTGGTGTAACATCAGGGGTGAAATCCAGCAGGTTCTGACAGGTCATGGAGAACCGGTAGCGGAAATTTTGAGTAGTTTGGAGAACTGGCAAATACCACCTCTGGCTGGCCCCAGAGTGGGGTGGGAATGGAGATTTTGCAGTATCCTTTCCCTGCCACGCCCACAAAGCCACGCCCACAGAACCAGTAGTAAAAAAATTTGGATTTCACCACTTGTAACATGTACAATCTTATTAAAATTACTGCTTTTTATTATGGCAATACAGAAATAAAAAGATAACAACATACCATTTAACTTTTTTTGGGAATCATCAAACATCTTCTGGTTAGCAGGGCACATTCTGCCAGGTATATAGAACAGATGAGGTTTTGTCTTTGTTCTGATATATTTAATTATTTTGGCATTATGTTCATTCCATTCTTCTTGCTGGAAAAAAAATGTTTCTTTATGTTTCTGGTGCCATCCAGAAGGCAAATATGCAATAGCTACTAAATTTCCACTCACCAACTGAGCAAGTTCAACTTTTTGTTCCAATAGTCGTAGTTCTGTTTGCTTAGCACGTCTTTCCTCAAAGAGTTCTCGTCTTTCATTTTCAACCTGCTTTCTTTCTTCTTCTGCCTGCACTTCAAGTTTCTGCTCAATTTCTTGTCTTCTTTTTTGCTAAGTTAAAATGGCTTAAAGTTAATTCAATAGCAGCATTATTTAAGTAAGTCATTATAATGTACAAACTGAACCAATTCAATTGTTTTAAGTCAAACAAAAGTATTCTTCCCCAACATATATACTGTAGATGGGGATCTGGTCTAAGGAGATTAATACTGAAACAAAAATTGTCCCCAATGTTCTGTAAGCAGAATACCATAATCAATAGTAGTATAGAATTGCATAAAATATAACTTATCAAATGTATTTCAGACATTTCTTCTAATGATATTATGCTGATGGAGTTTGCAAAATTTATTTTCCTGCTGTCTTTCCTTTGCCAGCCCTCAGAGTGAACTCATAAGAAATTATATAGAGAAATTCCCCTGAACCAGGTGAACCGTGGCATTAAGAAACAGATGAAATATGCTCAGTAATCAGATGGAGGTAAATTCTGTTACTGGAAGCTTGTTTCTTTGGTGGAATGACACTACTGGCTACAATCTACAGGACTTGTTATTTGTCAATTCTAATGACTAGTAGGAGTTTGCTCTTTCACCTCCTGCTTCACTGAAATAAAGCAGTTCAGATCTGTTATATCATGGCGAATGCACTACTGATTTCCCTACTGCTAAAATTAGATTTTGATGATCTCAAATCCTTATTTGTAAATATGAGAAAATGTACGAAAAACATTCTGCTTTCTGTGATAATTAAAATGTCCTCCTAAAAGTTGTTTCAAAATAAAACATACACATGGCTGGAATTGATATGGCCACCAGATTATGTATTTTTCTATTATACAGAAGTATTTTTCCTGCACAATTTACTAAATGTGAAATTAATACCCTCTCAGTAGCAACTGTCGATTCTTGTTTAAACTTCTGAAGAGTACCCATCAACAGGCCAAATATACGCCGATTCCTGGCAGAACACAAAAAGAAAATATATAATTATACCACAAATATTGGTATTTTATTATGTATACATATTTTTTTTTCAAAAATTTCCAAGGTCACTAGTAGCTATACTTGTAAAATATCAGTGCTCTGTGGCTGCATTGGTAGTTATGTGATTATTAATAATTAACCAAATAACTTTTTAAAAAAAAAATCAGCAACCATTACTTAGTTTATACAATATGAAATGATAACTGAATAACTGGAAAATAGGTATTCCGGAGTAGTGGTTAAGTGCAGTATTGCAGGCAAACTCTGCCCACGGCCTGGAGTACAATCCTGATGGCACTCAGGATTGAATTAGTCTATCCATCCTTCCTAGGTTGGATGCTATATTCCACAGTATGTGTTTAGTAGTTAGTCCCGACTTTTCAACAGTTCATTTAGTGACTGTTCAAAGTTACCACGGCATTGAAAAAAAGTGACTTATGACCATTTTTCACACTTATGACAGTTGCAGCATCCCCCTGGTCACATGATTTAGATTTGGATACTTGACAACTGACTCACATTTATGACGATTGCAGTTTTCCCGGAGTCATATGATCCCCTTTTGCAACCTTCTGACAAAGACAATGGGGAAACGAGATTCACTTAACTGTATTACTAATTTAAGAACTGCAGCGATTCACTTAACAAATGGAGCGAGAAAAGTTGTAAAATGGGGACAAAACTCATTGAACAAATTTCTCACTTAGCAACAAAAATTTTGGGCTGAATTGTGGTCGTAAGTTGAGGACTACCTGTACATTTTAACTAAGTACTACCAGCATTTTTCACTCAGAAGCTGGATTGGATCATTGTTCTACAGGCATTTTGTAAAATATCCCCATTCTCAGCTCAGATCAAGCTGAAATGAAACAAATAGCAAAAATGTCCATTCCTAGTATCAAATATCTTTGATATTTGGAAGGTTGGTGGGTACCAAATGTTATTTTGGCTTATGTATGATCAGGTATTCTGCAGCTCTGCTTGTTGGAAAGACTGTTATAGATGATCTAGTAAACAGCTTCAGCTGAATTGCTTAGTATAATTCATAGCACAGAATACTGTCACCATTTCTTACCAACTTATACTACCTTTCTTCACAGTGATATAACTGCTTTTGTTTCTTGCCACTGCAGTTGGGAAAATTTAAAATCACATGAAAGAGCATGCAATACCTTTGTTTCCCTTTTTCATCCATATTTTGATCTTGAATAAGGTCTCGGCGTGTTCGTTCTTTGGAGGTAGCAACAACAGAGGACTGCAACGCTGGCTGCAGAAAAAGATCAGTTAGGTTAATAGAAACATATTCATTTATTAAACCTATGCTGCCCATCTTGCCAAAGGCAAGCCGTGCATTTTATATTTCTCTATCCTTAAGCCCCCAATAACATTTCAAATATACTTTACTTTTTTAACATCATCATCCTCTGCGTCGCTTTCATGGCGTGATTCTCTCCTTGTCCGACGTTCACCAGCCAATCTAAATGTAATACAAAGTGTCAGAAGCAACCAATGTAATTGAGATAATCAAACTTGTGCACTTATGCAGAATTCCAGAACTTGGCATTAGTTGATAAGTTTCTTTTATTAAATTGCATCGTGGAAGCATTATTTTTAAAACAAGTATTTGCATTCTCAATTCCGATAGATATCTAGTAATGAGGGATGCTGCTCTACAGATAGTCCTCATCTCACAAATGTTCTTTTAAGAACTGTCTGGAATTAGATTGGTACTTTACAGCCCATAAAGCACTTTCAGCCGTCACAAAATGTTGCAAACTCCACACACATACCTGTGATCACGTTTGTGATTTTGTCACCTGGCACATTTACCATTGGTTGCAGTATCTGCAATCACATGATCACAATTTGTGACCTTTTTGCTGGTTTCTAGCAAAAAATGTCCATTAGGGAGAATGGATTTCTTTAACCAGTGTGATTTGCTTAATAATCACCATAAAATGATTGAAAAATTGGTCATATAGTGGTTGCAAGTCAAGGATTATGTGTAATATCAGGAAAGACCTGGTACACCCAATAACTCTGCTTCATGAGCTGCACTGGTCACATTTACTTTCAGGTGTGATTCAAAATGCTGGTCATTACCTATAAAGCCATACCTGGTGTAAGGCTTGTGTAATACTTGAGGGATCACCAGTCTCCCATAGTATCTGCTCAGCTGAACTGATCTGGCAGAATTGGGGTACTCCAGCTTCCTTCAATTAAACAATGCTATCTGCTGGGACTCAGGAAGCACATCTTCTCTACAGCAGTGCCTGCCCTCTGGAATGAGTTTTCCTCCAAGATTCAGACAGCCCCCACCCTTCCTAGACCTGGCTCTTTGTCCAGGCATAAAGCATGTGTGATGAAGCCCCTTTCTTCTTTTGAGCCCCACTTTCTTTTCCTTTGTTCTCATCTGAAAGGTTTCCAGTCTTTTTTTTTTTTAATTAAAAATATTTTCAAACTGCCCAGAATTGCTAGGAGTCGGGCAGGATATAAATTTAATAAATACTGATACTTGCTAGCTTAATGTGATGTGCAAACCTGCTAAATGAAGCTACACATTGTGTGTAAACTAAGCTATACATTGCGTGTAAACTAATCACTGGGGCATATTCTACAGTACATATATGCATTTTGGCAGAAAATTATCCAAAATGTAGCAAACAGATACACTGAATATGGTAAGATATAAAAATAATTTGATTCTTCAATCTAGGTGTAAGTATTCTCTGCTCACCTATTCGTCGACCCTTCTAGATCCCTCTGTTTGGCTGGGGGTCCTCCTCCGCTATCCGAGAATCCACGCCTAACATAAAACAGCAAATTAGCTTTCTCTAAACAAATGCATACATTCAGAAACATATAATGCTCTATGAAGCTGTATACAGTATTTAAAATTAGCCAATTGTTAGTTTCTTCATGAAAGGTAAAACTGAAATGCATTAAGTGAAGCTATTAGTATTGTTAAGCAAGAAACATTTTTCTATGTAAAACGAATAAAGCTTTAATTGGTGGAGTAGTAACCACACACACGTGCACATATTTACTAAAGCATCAGGGTTCTAAAGCTTCTGACTATCCCTATTGTGGCATCATGGCAGTAGACTACAGCAGCACAATGTGTTTGCATTTCATGGATTTTTTAGAAAATTTATATAGCTGCCTATTCGCTCACAGCTACTCTAGGCAGCTTACAAACAATGATCATCCTTGATGTTTGCTTGTCTACTCCAGAATTATAATAGAAACCTACAGATCAGCTGAAGTCACTTCTGTGCTGGCTTTTCTGCAAAGAGCCTTGTATAATTCCAGTATGCTTATCCAAAGTGCTGTCGATTATAGCTCCCCCACCCCCAAGTTACCATAAATAAGCCTTTTTTGAGATAAGGTGAACTATCCCCATACAATATTCTCAGGGCAGCAGTAGTCCAAACAAAGGATAAACATCCCAAACAGTAACACCGCCGTGACTTTACAGAGGGCTGCTTGCCACCCAGTTATGACTATCATAAACACATACTTTGGCGCTTGTTTAAAAATGCTAAGTCAGCCTTAAGTTTGACTAGCCTTAAATAGATACCGATGCTTTCATTTGGCATCAACTGGTTAAAACGGAAGCTGAATTTCCACACCGCAAAAGAACTGCGGGAGGTATTAAAACAGTTGGTTCCTCTCCCAGGTCCTCCGACACTCACCTCAGTAATAGGCTTCCGCGCCCCCTACCTCCACCAGGGCCTGTGATGGCCAACAGTCTACCTTGAGCGGGCCTGGAAAGGAAGAGACACACCATGAAATGCTAATCGCCTGGAGGACGAAGGAAGCACAGAAAGGGAACACCCGCCTCTCAAGAGCAACGCTAGGGGCCTCTGTTTGCAGAGCGCTGCAGCGTTTCCCAGCTCATGCCGGCACCCTTAGCTGACGCACCACCAGGCAAGCCCTCTTAAGCAAAATTTCCCCCCGTCCTCCCGGGTGGCCTCTGCTCCTCTTTTTATAGCCCTCTGAGCATTTCCATCCGGGCGCGGGGAAAAAAAAAAGAAAAAATCGTCCAGGACGCTCACCGCGGGCCTCTTCTATTGGAAGAAGGCGCCCGAGCTGCCTACATCCGTAACGGGGGCAACTGCGAGGCCACCGACACCCCGGATTGGTTTTCGAAGGGAAGGCGCGAACAAGGCCTCGCGGTGAGAAGTCAACCGCAAAAGCAGCCCTTCTTCCAAGCCCCAACCCTTCTTCCCCCGCTAGGGTCTCACCGCACATCGTTGGGGTCCCGGCCCGTGAGTTTCCGGATATTCTCATCGACGTGCTTGAGGCTTTCCTTGGCCTTCTCCAGCTGCTCCTGTAGAGCCCGCACAGCTACCGCCATGCCTGCCTGCCACCACAACCGCGGCCTAGCCAGCCGGAACCCAACGGAAAGCACGATGAGGTTAAGGGGGCAAGGAGATAGCCCAGCATCACGTCGTGACGTGGCTCCGAGAAACTCACCAATAAGAACTCGACGTTTGGAGTGATAGCTTTTTTACCCAAGAGCTATTCGTAATCTCTAGCGAATGGCCAACCTATGAGTATGAGGGGCACGGCATTGCTCCAATCGACGCGCAAGTTCTTAACCAATGAAGAACTGACATTAAGGACGTAACGTTACTCGCAACCACTTAATCGCTCTGCTTCTGTAATCCTGCCAATAGCTAAAATGCCCGAGTGGAATGACATTTTTACAACTAATCAAGTGATAATCACCTCTCAGCACAACCAATCCGTGATTAGCGGAAGGGTTAGTGCTTCCTTTTCCACGCTAGGACAATCCCTACTAAAATTCGCGCGCTTCTCTGGCTTTCGGTAAAGCTTGAGGGGCTGTGATTCCCCTCGTTGCTGATTTGAATTTCAAAGCATATCACCACAATTAAAACGAGCGTTTTTATGGATGGATAGACGGAATTAAATGTCAATGACTTCATGTTGCCATCTTTTTATTTTATTTAGAGTTTGCAGTATGTTTGTGTGTGCGCTACATTTTTTATTTTCTATACGAGCCGCCGTTTTGATTGTGTCAGCACAGAAATGTAAAAAATACTTTTTTTTTTTTTTTGGCTGCTTTCAAGTCAAGTCTCGACTCCAGGCGACTGCCCGACAAGCTTCCTATGGTTTTCTTGGAAAGATTTTGGAAGTGGTTTTCCCTTGTTCCCCCACTCCCCAAGAGCTGAGATTGACTGGCCCAAGGTCATGCAGCCGCCTTTGTGCCCGAAGAGGAACTAGAACTCCTGGTTTCTAGCCATTCTCTCTAGCCAATAGCAACAGCCATTAGACTTATATACCGCTTCACGGTACTTTACAGCCCTCTCTAAGCGGTGTATAGAGTCAGCCTATTGCTCCCAAACAATCTGGGTCTTCATTTTACCCACCTCGGAAGACGGAAGGCTGAGTCAACCTTGAGCCGGTAACCGTAACTAACCATTGACCCACCACACCATAATAAATATATTCCTGTTACTCTCTCCCCCCCCCGCAACAAAATCACCCATTATTCCGAAACGAACGAACCCAGCACGTGCTCCGAAAGCACTTTAATATCGCCCCTTGCCTATTACAGCGTTTGTTAGAAGAGCGCCCTACTCCAGTATCCGCCGGTATGCGGTAACTAAACCGAGGCCGGAACGTCCGGAAGCTCCGCCCCGGCACGCTGACGCCGGTTGCCTTGTTAGGCTGCCTCGGCTCTCAACGGAGCGGTCGGGGGCTCGGTTTGCATCGATTGCCTCGGGGTGGGCAGGGGCTGTGGGTCTCTTCTCAGGCGGGAGAAGAGCTCGGCATGAATAAGTCGGAGATGGCGGACGAAGCTCTCTTCCTCTTGTTGCACAACGAAATGGTGTCCGGGCTGTACCGCGCCGCCGAGCAAGGCGATGGGGTGAGTGTGAAGTTTCTTCTCCCGTGTAGGAAAAAGAAGGGAGCCCTTCGCGATTCCGGTTTGAGAGCAGCTGCTCCCACTCCTCCTCCTCCTGAAGAGCCCAGGGCTGCTTCCAACTTCCAAACAGCTCTTTAGCGGGGCGCCTCTTTGGGGATCGTGTGGCGGGGGGGGGGGCCTGCCCGGAGTTTCTGCCAGACTTCAGGGGCTGAACAGATAACTTAGACGGCGAACCCGGCGGTCTTTTGGGGATAAATCCGAGCAGGCGGGTGGGTAGCGCTGAATTCATACGTTTCCCTTCCCGTCGCCGGCTGTGGAGGCTCTGGGTAACCCGGAATACTAGTGGGGGGGATGATTTGAAGAGAACAGAACATGGTTTGTTGTCATATTCTTATTTTAGTCTAAAAAACGGTCTGGTTCAATTTTTTAAATTAATGTCCAACCTTACTTTTCTAATGGTAAATGTATGGCTTTATTTTGTAAGTCCTTGACTTGTGACCGCAATTGAGCCCAAAATTTTTGTTGCTAAACGAGACAGTTAAGTGAGTTTTGCCTCATTTTACGCCCTTTCTCGCCACCCTTGTTAAGTGAACCACTGCAGCAGTTAAGGTGGTAACGTGGTTGTTAAGTGAATCTGGCTTCCCCATGGACTTTGCTTGTCAGAAGGTTGCAAAAATTGATCACATGACCCCCCAGGACACTGCAACCGTCCTAACTATGAATCAGTTGCCAGGCATCTGCATTTTGATAATGTGACCATAGGGATGCTGCAATAGTCACAAGTGTGAGAACCCATCATAAATTACTTTTTTCAGTGCTGTTGTAACTTCAAAAGGTCACTAAATGAACTGTTACAAGTTGAGGACTACCTGTACTTATTTCTGAAGTTCCCTTCCTATAATGCACAATACCTGCTCTTTTTTGGGGGATAGAGTAGATTCTGTCACTTGAATGAATGACAAAAACTGCCCATTCGGAGGAGTTGTAAATCCCTATTCCTGCCACGTCCTGTTGGATGACTTACAGGAGAGGCAAAGCCCAACTGAGTTGACTTCTCATGAAAGCTGACACAGTCTTGTTTCCTTTCCTAGTGGAATTTACCTTGATATCCAGTGAAGTGGCTTTGGGTACCTCCCGGCCCCCAAATTTATCAACAGTAGCAGCCTTTCTGATGCCACATGACTGTGTTTTTGCTACAAACACTAACAATTGTCCCTTATTACCACAATACTGTAGAAGGATAACAAGTGCAATGTTTATCTCAGATGTATTGCTCTTACATGACAAATGTCACAATTGCTTTCATTTTGATTCTACCTTAAAATAGTTAAGAGAGAATAAGCAGAACCGTTTAAAACCATTTTAAAATAGATTATTTACAACTGCAAGGTTCTCTTTTTGTAATTGTAGGAAAATGGACGTTGTATTACAAAATTGGAAAACATGGGGTTTAGAGTAGGACAAGGATTAATAGAAAGGTGAGTGCAATGTTTATTTTCTCTTTGTATTATTTTCTTTTTTTTTTACAATGGGGTTGTGTAATCTGTGGTGTCAGTCTCAAATGCTATTTCTCCAAACCCCTTTTTTTAGTCCTTGGACCACCTTGGCTAAAATGTAACTGTTTTTATCTATTTGGAATGAGAAATAGCTGAAACTATAGTGCAATGCCTAAAATAGGTGTATTACACTAAGAATAAACTTTTGGGGCTCTTGCTGACATTATCCAGTTTATAGTCCTGTGAGCTTCTAAAATTATTAAGTATGGCCGTTGGCCATGGCCTCCTTATTTTAAAGGACCAGAGTTGGTAAAATACTAAAGCTAGATCTTGTATTGCCAGTTAGGAAGAAAATGATTGGGATTGGTATTTTTATCATTGTAGAATACATAAGTTGTTATATTTTATAATTAATGTCAAGGAAATAAAAAAAAATGAAAAATAGCTCCCATTGCTGCAATTTAACTTTAAGAGAAAAAGTTGGTAAATAAGTGCAAAAAGATAATTGCATATTGTGTGTATTATAATTTAGTGGTTGCCATAGCAATAAAGCTGCATTTTTTCAATGTAGCCCATGGAGTTCTCTCTATTCTGCATACAGAATATATATTCAATCACTTTTCTCATCCATCTCCTGTTATAAAATATGTTGGTGTATTTAAGATTTGATTGGGATGTGCACATTTTTTAACTGATTGTAAACAGCTAAGTGTTTATATTATCCTATATGAAGATGATTAAATGCTGCTGCTGCTATTTGTGTTGCTTTTTCTTAGGTTCACGAAAGATACTGCCCGATTCAAAGATGAATTAGATATAATGAAGTTTATTTGCAAAGATTTTTGGACTACTGTATTCAAAAAACAAATTGATAATCTCAGGACCAATCATCAGGTATTGTAAGAATGAATAATGACTTGTAGAACAAGGAGTCAAACTATATTCCATTGCTGCGCTATTCTGTTCCTTGTCAGACATTTCAATTCAGTGTATAGGTAAATGGATGTTATAAATAAGAGCAATATGTACATAGGAGTCAAGTTTATTTTTAGAGCAATGCAGTTATTTTTCTCCTTGATGAGTGTCAGCAGTATTTATAGTCTTGAATAATATTTGTCTATACGTTCATTGTAATCTTAAAAACATAAATAAAAATTTATAGTGAAAATTGTTGAATATAAAAATTAGTCTGCTAATATGAAGTTTACTATGGTCAATTTAATCATTATAAGGGTAAGTTGATGATACATTACACAGCATAATTCACTGACTTCTGCTGTCCACATTTCCTCTGTACTCAAAGGAAATGTCCACATTTCCGTGAATCTAGGATGTATTCCAATTCTGCTGAATACATATAGATGCATAGTAAATCACTTGATAATATGCTACTAAATGTTTGAGTTAGCTAACAATCCCCTTCCCATAAAACATTGATTTGAATATTTTAAGTAATAACGGAGACTCTTTTTGTCTTTCTAGTCATGCTAATAAAATCATAAATGCAAATTACTGCTTCATTTGTCATATCTAGATCTCAGTTTGTCTGTATACACTAGTGCAATGTATATATTCTGCTTTTCAAATACATCTTTTATTTCCTATTAAATTTCTTAGGTCATGTTTGATTACTAGTCGTCTTTCTACCCCTTTGTTACTTTTTTAAAAATCCCTACTTCTCAAATTGAGCCATTCCATAATCTTTAGCTATCTGAAGACTGAAGTTTTTAAAAAACGTTTGTCTCTGTCTTTAATTGACTTGATTCTCCCATATTTTTTGGAACATGAGTCCAGTTGGACTCAAAAACTCTGAGAACTAGGCACTGACGAGTTAATTTTTAAAGGTTGAAAACTTATTCTAAGTTGATTGAGGATAAAAGGACTATAGTTATAGTAGCAAAATTGCTAATGCATCCCTAATGAAAAATGTACAAACACTAATTTGGCTACATATGGGCAATCTTAACTAATTATATTGATATGTGGATCAGCTTTCTAAGAAATCTTTGAATGTAACATTAAAATGAATAGCAGGATATAAATGTATTAAATAAAATTTAAAGTGGAAAATGTTCATTTCTGCAGGGTATCTATGTACTTCAGGATAACAAATTTCGTCTTTTGACTCAAATGTCTGCAGGAAAGCAATATTTGGAACATGCCCCTAAGGTATATGTATTGTATTATAGTCAAAGTAGCTTTAAAACATCAGTTCTTAAATGGATTGTTATTAAGCCCTCTGTGTCTCTATATATATGTGGGGAGGAAGATGAAATTGTGGTTTCCTGCTCCCTCCCTTTCTCTCTTATGTGCACAGGTTACATGTTATGTATATTAGGCATAATATACATAATATACAACCTGTGTTTTAGGCCTTATATGCATACTGTGCATCTCCTCCCACTTATGACTTATGACTGCATGACTGTAACTTTGTTGTTGTATCCTTACAATTTATATTGATTGTTTCCTAGTATGATTTGATTGCTTATTTGTACCCTTATGACTATCATTAAGTGTTGTACCTTATGATTCTTGACGAATGTATCTTGTCTTTTTATGTACACTGAGAGCATATGCACCAAAGACAAATTCCTTGTGTGTCCAATCACACTTGGCCAATAAAGAATTCTATTATTTATTATCTATTATCTATTATCTATTATATGAGGAGCTAAAGCCTGGTAAAGTGAGGAACTGTGTAGTGCCTGCCAATCTTTTCCTCTTCACATCTAATTGAGGGAGAGTTCTGTTTTGATTCAATGGAATGTGAGTAGAAATCTCTCCAGACTTTGCTATTGAGTATTGCAAAATCTAAAAGCGAGGCATAGGGACAAATGTAGAAAGGGCATAGGATATTGTGCTAGCATGTGCAATCCAATAATTCTACTTGGGTTAAAATGTTATTTTTACCTTTGAACAATATAACCACCATACTGTTGTTTTTAATTTGTGAGACTGTTGTGTGAAATTTGGAAGATAAATATTGGATCGGAAACATGTCTCTATAAAAAAGTAAACACATTCTAGCAATTAGATATGCATCTTTGTTACCAATATTATAAGACAAAAGAGATTTTTGGTTCTCTTTATAGGTTCTTTATCATCACTCCTTTTTCTTTGGAACTGCATTCAATCTATTTTGAAAAGGGTCTTAAGTATAACATTAACAGTTAAAAGATCTTATTTTGTTACTGGAAAAAGAGCCAAATGGCCTTTGTCATTCAACATGGGTATGCTGATTCCAATCTCCTACATACCCTGGCTATTGTTTTCCCTATTCTGATAACCTTTAAGGTGGACAATAGTACTGTGTTTCCCTGAAAATAAGACCTAACCAGAAAATAAGCCCTAGCCTGATTTTTTAGCATGTTCCTAATATAAACCCTACCCCCAAAATAAGTCCGAGTTAAGGTCGTCATCAGTGTGTGTGTGTGGGGGTGGCCAGCACCGGAGGTGGTGAGGGCGCGGAGGCCCACTGTGTCCGGCAGCAGCTGTAGCCCGCACAGCGCAGGTGAGTTGATTACCTGTCGAAGCAGCAGGCAGAGGGAGGCATGTGATCCGGACGCGCTGCACGGACCACGGGAAAACCAAGAGTCGGTCGGCCAGAGAAGGCGAGTGGCCTCGGGAGACTTGTCTTCATATGGTGGCACTGGCAGCAGATGGAGGCAGAGGCACGGGGGGAAGGCAGGTGATCCTGATGCGCTGTGCGGGCCACAGGCAAGCAGAGAGACGCAAAGATGAGCCTCCCATGGCTGCCCGGCTGCTCCATCCCACCGTCTCTCAGTGTTCCTACGGCCTGCACAGCGCATATGGATCACCTGCCTCCTCCCTGTGCCTCTGCCTCCATCTGCTGCCGGTGCCGCCGCGCGAAGATGAGCCTCCTGTGGCCAGCTGCCTGCTCCGGCAGTCTGCATGGCATGTCCAGATTGCGTGCCTCCCCCCGCGCCTCTGCCTCCATCTGTTGCTTGGACAGGTAATCAACTCACCTGCATTGCGTGGGCCGCGCAGCCCCAGAGTGTGCCAACCAAGGGGCTGGTGGGCTGCAGCTGCTGCCGGACATCTTCGGCCCCTGCGCCCCTGCATGCTTGCCGCCTCTTGTGCGTGCATCAGTGGGGTGGGGCGCCCAGCCGGGCTGATCACCCTGATATTGTGTTTCCCCGAAAATAAGCCCTAATGCGTCTTTTGGAGCCAAAAAAAATATATAAGACCAGGTCTTATTTTCGGGGAGACACAGGTTGGACACGTCTGTTTTAGGTTCTCTTGACCTCCCTTTTGAAGGACAGTAACAATATTTGGACTTTAACTCAGCTTAGGTTGATGGTTGAAGGCCGCAAATTCTCTTCTAAGCTCCTAGTCCTCAAACCAGTTGGAATCTTTTTTTTTTTTTTCCCACGACAGGATTACACCCATGAATTCCACAAAACCTATATATATATATATATGTATGTATGTATGTATGTATGTATGTATGTATGTATGTATATAGGTATTCAGAGGAAATAACCCACACCATTCTACATCAATTAGCGTCCAATTTGAGCACTATTCTGGGCAATGTGCTTCAAGGTTTCAGAGAAATTGGAAGGGAACCAAACATAATTAAGAGTACAAATCAAGATGTATAAAGATACATATTGTTTAGCTCTGAAAAAAAGATCATGGGGGGTTATGATCACATTCTTTAAGTACCTGAAAGGTTGTTACATAGAAAATGAAGGGAGTTCTTATCACAGAATGGAGGGCATAGAATAAAGGATTTAAGTTACACAAAGCTGTGTCTAGTTGAATTTTATAAAAAAAATTAAACAGTAAAAATAGCTTGACATTGAAGTCCATTACCCAAAATAATAGTATGCTTGTGTTTATTGGATGTACTCAAGTGAAGGGTAAATAGCCATTTGTCTGGAATGCTTTAAATTGAATTCATGTACTAAATAGGGGATTGGGTTTGATGATCTAAATCACTGATTCTCAACTGGGGCCTTAGGATATTTCAAGGTGGCCATAGGTGAAAAACATGTAATGGGAGCCATGGCATGTGCCGAGGGGGCTACAGAAATGTATTATACTGCATCTTGTTGATGCCAGAAAATCCACCAATTACTCTATGTATGTACTCCAGTGGGACCTGGAGAGGGGAAGCACAGAGAAAAAGTTGGAAGGAGGCTATGGATGAAAAAGGATTGAGAAACACCGGCTTAAACAATAGCTTTCTGACCCTGTCATCATCTGATTTTTAGAAAGCATCTTACAAAGATATGTGTAGTATAACTTCCATTGGAACTTGGGCAAAAAGATAAAAATGTATGTTTCAGAAATGGATCAAGACCCAAACCTTTCAATTCAAACCCATACATTCCCTCCATCCCTTTACATTATGGGAGGAAAAACTATGCTAGCCCTATTATGCTGTACTTTATTATAGTTCTGGGAATAATGATAAAAAATATTTTTAAATGAAGTCTGAAACAGAAGCAAATATTATTAAAAGTGCCTCTCTCCAACTTTTACCTCATTGAATCATTAATTGTTTGAAATTTGGTGCAAGCTTCTTCCTTTCCAGGCTAGAAAAATAAGTTTGTATTTTCTCAGTAGAAGTTTTATAAATTACAGTACTGTATTTTAAGATTAGAGTTTTACCATGAATATTCTGCCTTGATATATCTTGCAGTATTTGGCATTTACATGTGGACTAATTAGAGGCGCTTTATCAAATTTGGGAATAAAGAGTATTGTGACAGCTGAAGTTTCAACAATGCCTGCATGTAAGTATGTGCTGTATTAGCAAAACAAATCTGCTCTCTTCTGTGTAATTGTAAGATAAAATAAGTGAAATTACAAAACAGTTGCTTTGAAAATACTGATACTAGAACCGAAAAGTATACTGTACCTTAATGTAAAATTAGTGAGATGTCTAAGAAATAAGGTGACAGTAGTTACTGGCAGTAATGTCCAGCTAAAATTGTCAAGTTGAACAGGACACCTGCTTCAATTCACAAATCTTTTCTAAATGTCTGGAGAGTTTTTTTCCACATGTGGTACAAAGCCGCATACAGTATATTTGTAGCACCAGGAATCAGAGCTAGCCAGCTATTAGTTCTCTACTAGCTTCCACAATTATGGTAGTTTCTTTGTTTGACAACTGTATGAAAATAGAGTGCTGAATTATATTCAAATTTAGATAGGAAAAAATGGGATTTTCAGAATGTGAAAGTAATCAGTTGAGGAGGAAACAGATTGTAGTCTCATACTTTACTTAACTCCAGATAAGTTCTACTCATCAAGGCAGTGAACAGATTGCATTGTAAAATATAAATGGAAATGCTTGAATCTGAATATTAATAGAATTTATAGAAGTACATAAGGTTGTTTCTGATAAAACAAATATTCCTTAACATTTTTTTTTGTTTGCAGGTAAATTTCAGGTGATGATACAGAAGATGTAAATATAAAATTCATTCTGTTGCTCTGTAAAATGGCAAAATGAACTGTATTTTATTTATAAAGCACGTGAAGCTATCCTTTATTGTATTATTTGTCAAATACATTTTTTTTCCAGAAGTGATTAGGTGCAATTTTTCATAATTTGCTGGTAGATTTTTAATTATCTACAATTTGTGGCCATGAATATGAATTTTCATGTAAGGATGAATAAAATATCCTAAATAAATGCTAAGCTGTAGTATAGCCAAATCCTATACAATTTCAATTTTGCAGTGTTGAAATGGGTAACGGCCATAGAGCTGAGAATGGTACTCCTGCTTTTCAGTTCCAGAAAGATAGTTTAGGTATATTCCATAAACAATAAAATTGCTTCAAGTGATCTTGCATAGTTTTTTAAACGATGCACTTGCTTATCTAGCTGAAAGTTTCAAAATTACATAAACAATATTAATCTAACAATTAAGCTTGAACTGGGTAGTTATTGTTCCAAATCATATTTAATGGGTAGTATTGTCTGCTAGCTATTCAGGTAATACAGATAGGTCTCATGCATTGCTAGATCTTACATTTTGATTTACTGGATTTTCTTTATAAGGTTGAGACCTCAAATAAGAACTTCGAATTAATGGCTTTGACATATTGGAATTAAAAACAGTGAAGTGGCAGCAAGGTAACACCCAAGCCAGAGTTCTATTTAGAAATCTTGCTCATCAAACTGAAATTGATAGTACATGGAGACTAATAAGTATAGGAAGGTAGAACGATCAAAGACCTTATATTCAAGAAGTAACCTTTTGCTCATAACCAAATACATCTCTTAGAAACAGATGCACAGACATTGATCTGGATTGGCTAAGGATTTGACATAATGGTCAGAATCTAGCATAAATGTTAGCAACAGAGACATATTGTTCATTCTTATCTGCTTCTAATCTTATGAAAAAGGTTATTGCAGTAGTTGGTGTACAATTTGCAGATTCCTGCTCAAAGAATAGGTGGCAGGCATGGCTAGATCCTAGGTACAGATTCTGTAGTGTCAGTTGCATCCTTTCCTGGACTGGAAGGAAATTTGCTCAATTACTCAAGCCTTGGTTACCAGCTGTTTGGATTATTGCAGTATGCTCTACATGGGACTGCCCTTGAAGACTTGGAAGTTACAACTGGTCCAGAATGTGATGGTGCATGCAGTGATGGGAGCTCCTAGGTTTACTCATATATTGTGTGATCTGCATTGGCTGCCAGTTTCCTTCTGGGTGCAGTTCAACGTGTTATTACCTTTAAAGTCTTATACCACAACGCTAGGTGATCTGTGGGACTTCCTCTTCCGAAGGACATCTACTCATCCTACCAGATCAGAAAGGATGGGACACTCCTACTCCCTTAAACATTGCAGTCTTATGGCATCTAGAAAGCATGCCTTTTCTGTGGAACTTGTTCTGTGGAACGAGCTGCTTCAGTTCTGAAGAATTGAGGAAACAGAACTGAAGAAGCTTCTTGGATGAGAAGCAAAACATCTTCAAGGAAAAACAAAGTCCAGTTGCCTTTTGAAAGAGCACCTTTCAGACAACCATGATCTGGATGATTGAGATACCTTTAAGTCTGGTAGGCCACTACCCTTTTAGACTTCTGTAAAGTATGCAAGAACTGGCTTTCCCAAGTGGGATAGGATGAGGTGGACTAGATGATTTAACATGGATGTTGGGACCTTGAGCTTGTTGCCAGATTTTTAATATTTATATTTACTGTATTATGCTGTTGTATTGTTTTAATTATTGATTGGGAGCAGTCCAGAGTTCGATAAAAGATGGCTGGCTGTATATAGTAAATGTTTTAAATAAACAGATCAGGGTTGAATTATGGAGTCCTTGTGCTCTCTGATGTTACCTAGTTGGGTAATTAAACATCTGCAGGCAAACAACCAAGATGAGAATACCAAGGACTCCACTTAGATCAGGCTTTGCCACAATACCACATACAGAATTAGTATTTGATTTTATCAACCTATTATTCAAAAGAAATTCATTCTTTAAAAAATAAAATAAAAGATCTACAGCAGGGGTGGGTTCTAACTTACCTCGCTGCCGGTTCACTTCCTCCCGTGCCGCATGGGCGTGCCTCATGGGCGCGCGTGCACTTTGTGCGCATGCGCAGTGCCAAAAACTTTTTTTTTAAAAAATATTTTTTTTAAAAAAAATGGCGGTGCTCACGGACCGGCACCGACCGAACCGGATCTGTGACATCACCGTGACATCACCAGCGGGTCGCTATCGGTTCAGGCGAACCGGTCCGAACCAGGAGGAACCCACCTCTGATCTACAGTATAGGTCAGCTTGGTATCACATATGACTGGATTTACGGAAGGATCAAAGCAGATGGGAACACCTGAGTGAATTTTGCTGTTCTTAGAAGTTAAGCAGGTTTGTACCCTTGTTCAGACTTGAAGGAGAAACCAGTAAGAAATCCCAGAGTTTTAGGATAGACTGGACAATCAAGAAACATTCTGAAGAAAGGCAATGGCAAACTATTTCCATAGCGTTTCCAAGAGAACAATGTGGATGCATTGTCTGAATTAAGACAGTATTTTAAAGCCTCTATGTTTACACTTAAAATGTTTTTAAAATATTATTGTTCAACATAGCCTTTTTGATTAGTTTGCTTCAGTTCTTCTGGGTTTTAATAAGATAGACACTTATTGATTCATTGTGTAGTACCTCAAATAGAGAGACACACAGTTTGTATGTAGATCAAACAAGCTGAATTATGGACAATAATTTGTAAGAAAATATTTTATTAACATCTCCACTTGCTAAAATCAGTCTGTTTTCTTAAAAAAACAACCACCAAGTATACAAGTATCCACTAAGGTCACATTGGAACATGTGGTGCATCCATTCTTCATACTTCAGTCATGAAAGTACTGCCTGAGAAAGAAACTTGTGCATGTATAGTTTCCAGATGTTTATCAGGATGCCTCGTCAGCCAGGTCATACTGGTCAAAATACCTGTTAGGTGGGAGGAAAAAAAAATCCATGAATATTATAAATATTAATAAAATCTTCAGACAAATCTTGAACAAATGTATCAAAGAAAGGCAGAATTTCACTGTATAGCTTGTCTAGACTTCCATTTAGTTGAATAGTGGTATGAGAATTATACTATTTTAACTACTCTTCAGGTGCCTTCCAATGCAGGACACCCTGAACTGATCTTTGCATGGAATCAGCATGTGATTCAAGGCCTAGCATTTGAAGCTAAGACAGCATGGAGAGACCTTATAAAAGAAGGTGCAATCATTATTGAATTTGATTATGCAATTTTAAGCTCTTGTCTCTTTACAATACACAATACTGAATGAGGAGACATGAGAAAGGCACAGGTGAAATCAGAGGAACAGAAATGATATGGCTATATATTAGTTGTTGCTGATGAATGTTGTAATATTATATAACATAATCCAACAATTTACTTTTTAAGTCTCTGGAAAGAAACAAAATATAGAATTGGGTAAAAATTACAAGTTGTTATTGCAAAACAAGGCTCATGTAAGTAATGGTGCAGATTCTTGAGGATAATGGTGGAGAGATTGATTTCCTTTAATAGCCAACTTAGTACACTAATTAAAATAATTTGCTGTACCTTCCAACCAAACAAATCAACAAGTTTAGAGCAGACACTTTTTCGTCATTCTTGTTCTCCTGAATTAGAGGGAAGAAAAGCATTTAAGTAGTTTGTTTCACCAAATCTCAAGCAATTGTTTTATGTCAACAACTATTACGAATTTCCAACAAATTACAATGGATTTTGGCAACTGTCTGTGATTGATAGCTCTACTAAATATATTTGTAGAAAACACAACTCTCTTTTAGATATTCATTAAATTCATCAAAGACTGTAAACAACGACGCCACATTTTGAACATTTAGTATAACTGGTATTGCCCTTTTCTCAAGTTTTGACTATCATTCTGAAATATCAACATATGTACATATTTCAGGGAATTGATGGCTTCAAACGATTAGCATAATTAGGATCTTCTAGTATTCCCCTTCAATGATCAACTAGTTCAGCTTACCTCCAGTACTCTCACTTCAGAGCATTGCCTAGCCAGTTGTCGAATTAGAGAGTGAGCCTCTGGTAATAATGGTTTCTCCAGACAAGCTAACAAAGCATAAAGCCATCTGCCCTAGATAAATTTTAAGAAATTGCAGTAAGAATTTAAAGATAAAACCATCTTTGCATTGTTTCTTTGTATCTCCATGAACACATCCATGTGAGTTTCTTGGCAACAATGCAAATAATTTCCCGTCACCTGGGTTTTTTGTTTTTTGTTTGGCTATTGTCTAGTTTTCTACTTTTCAGTACAGATTTGGGATTTCTTAATGGCCCCTGCTTCAAGCAATAATTAGGTTCAGTCTGGTTATTAAAGTTTTTTAAATGAGATTTTAAGAAACCACTAAACTTTACTTAGAGGGAAAATAGATTCATTGTTTTTGAAGGCATGGTGATAAGACCACAGGTAAATAGGTACAAATTCTGTATTTCTTAGATCAAAATCAATTAATGCAGATATTTAATAAAGCTTATAGATGGAGGACCAGTCTTTTCAGAATCTGGGTATGACAGCACAAGGCCTGTACACATTTTAAAAAACCTTATACAGTAATGGCTTATGAAGCTGTGTGTGAAAATGGCAAATTGTTTTATAGATTGTACATGAGAACTATAATATTTTGTATTTGATTGTTCAAAATATTTAATGAGGACTGTGAGAAACTAATTCAGGATGCAGTGGGTGCTGACTTGCTATTCTTTTTTATAGAGTCTTGTGTACAGCATGAACTATAGCAGTGATAGCGAACCTTTTCAGCACTGAGTGCCGAAAAGGGAGTGCGCATGCTCGTTGGGGCCACAACTGCCCAGGGGGCATGCCAGAAAATGAACTTCTGGTTTCCAGCACGCAAACTAGTCTTCCAGTTACTGGCGCGCATGTGCGTGCGCTGATCAGCTGGCTGGCATGCATGCTCACACTGGAAAACGGAAGACCAGCTCTTCCAGTTCCGGCACTGCCGCACGCATGATGGCCAGCTGATTGTCGCGTGCGCATGTGCCACCAGAAACCAGGAAGAGGAACGGGCGACGCCGCACATGCCAGGCAACATGGCTCCGTGTGCTACTTCGGGCACGTGTGCCATAGGTTCACCATCACGGAACTATAGGAATTAAAATGTGCTTTAGTGATGTAACAAACAGATTTAAAAGTTAGTTTTAGAGGTGTAATTTAAAATTTACAGGTTTTTATACAACTATGGCATACATTGAATCTATATGAAAGGAATATATATACTAAGAACTGAAGGCAATTCAAAATTCTAAGAGCCAATTCAAATCACTCACCTTAGGGCAGGGGTCGGCAACCTTAAACACTCAGAAAGCCATTTGGACCTGTTTTCCACAGAAAAAGAAAACACCTGGAGCCACAAAATTCTTCCCGTGCCTGACTATTTCCTGAGCGGCCACAAAACTAGCATATATAGTTGAATTAAAGGTTCTGTTTTCTTCTGAAACTTTTCTTTTCTTGGATTTATCCATGGTTTGCCTACCGGGGGTCGAAAAGCTTAATAAATTGCGCGTCGGTGGGTGTCGCACATTGGCAGTTGTGACACATATTTTGAGCGACGGAGCTGCAGCAGAGGGATGAAAGAGCCACATGCAGCTCCAGAGCCGTGGGTTGCTGACCCCTGCCTTAGGGGGACATATCCTTTTTATAGCTTTACTAAAAGCCAGAAAAGTACTCGTGTTGACAATTCCAGATTAAAAGAAATTATTAATAAATAAATGAGTTTCCTTCAATTTCAATTTCAATGGGGATAATGCCTCTTATAACATAAAACTGCAAGTTACCAGTTCTGGAGTAAATTCTTTTTCCACCAGCCAGTTTGTCAAGTATTCCAAGACACTGGTCACTGTTGCCTTTTGGGATAGAGAAACAGCTGTTAAAATTTTGCATGGTGGTTCTTTCTTTCCTAATGCACTGGGCAGTTTTATAATTAGGTATTTTATACAAATGCTAGAAGAATTCAATACATGAGTAATTACTACAAAAAAGTAATGTTTTACAATCTTATGAAATAGTTGCTGAAACAGCTTGTCCTAAAAAGAATTTTTAAAAGTATGCAAGATAGTATAATGAAAATACATAATATAGTTTTTATATATTAAAACGAATTAAAGATCCATCAAAACTGCTTTTACCCCTTCTATTAATCTACTGTTTTGTTTAAATCTTTTTATAACACTGTCTCTTCTAGTGAATGTTACTGGATTCTTTGGGTTATAGGCTCCTAATCATTTTTTTAATGTTCACAGCAAAATGGAAAATTGTTTTGTTGCAAGTGAAAGGGGCTCATGTAAACTTATATAAAAGTGGAAATAACTGTATGTATGCCGCCAACTGATCCTATTAGGATACTTTCTATTATAATTATTAGTAGGATTATTAGTAGGAGACCTGAGGCCAGAAAACAGTGCTTCTCCATCATAGAACCTATGTTACAGAACAGCCAGCAGTTAGAGTGGCCCCCTCAGTGGGAATTTTCCAGAAGCTTTTCAAGGCACAACTCATCTGGAGAATCTCTAAGAAATGGTTATTTGCCACCTGTATGTTATTTATGATGAGCTATTGTACTATAGGCTTGTTCTTATAGTGTACTGCTTTCTGTTATTCTTAATTGTGTAAAATTTTAATTAGTTGTCAGCAGTCATAAGTGTAGAAAATTCAAACACATATAAATTAAAACAATCAGTCTATATCTGAATAAATGGAAGAGCTATAAAAATTTGGCCATCAACAAGGCAAATATTACTTTACTGAACTCTCTGAAATTCCTGAGGCCTTGTTAGCTGCAGCCCAGCAGGTCAAAAAGGGAAATGGAGAATTCTTTGTGTCTCTCCATCTTTTCTGGGCCTTTAAAAATCTTTCCTCTTATCACAAAACAATTTAGATCTAACATATTTAAAACATACTTATCACTATTTTAAGGCTAAGAATCTTTAGGGTTCTTCAAATCTTGAGCAATACATTTCTAATTGGGATTACAGGTAGTCCTTGACTTACAACCATTTGTTTAATGGCCATTTGAAGTTACAATGTCACAGAAAAAAGTGATTTACAACAATTTTTCACACTTATGACCATTGCAGCATATTCATGGTCACGTGATCAAAATTCAGGTGCTTGGCATTTGGTTCAGATTTATGACGGTTGCAGTGTCCTTTTGCGACCCTCTGACAAGCAAAGTCAATGCAAAGTCAGAGTCACTTAACAACTGTAGCAAGAAAGGTCATAAAATTAGGCAAAACTAACTTAACTCACTTAGCAACAGAAATTTTGGGCTCAATTATGATCGTAAGTTGAGGACTACCTGTATCCAAGTTCAGGTGTTTCAAGCAAGCTATAGAGGCAGGTAGGGAAAAAAAAGGTAAAGCTGGATTCACCACACCAAGACTGAATGGAAATGAAACCGACAATAAAAGTAAAGTACCTGATTCATTCTGCTAACAATGCTCAACAATGGAGGAAAGCCAATCTGAATGAAAAGAAACCAAAATATGTTGGATTTTTAAAAATGGTTGAAAATCTAAATACTTAGGTTAATTTTAGATCTGAACACTAGTGCACAATTGTCATTCTTTAGGAGAGTTTGTATAGATATTTTGAACATTTAGAGCTTTGTTAAACTATATTTCATTTACTGAAAACTTTTACATAGCTGCCCATCTTATATCAACTTCTGTGTGGCTTCCACAATGTAATTAAACTCTAGAAATATATGCAACAATAATTTGCTTCTCTTGAAGCTTAAATTTTCAAAACCAGTTCCTGATATCTATTTATCTAAACATTAAAGCCTGCTTTTCTAATGTATATTCATAGCCATGTTCCCCACAAGTAAAACCAATACATAATTAAACTCATTTGAAAGAGAAATACAAAAAATACAATCTCCAATACAATAATATTCTTTTTCTTAGTAATAGTTTCCTAAAAGGGTTCCCAGGGTAGTGTGGCCATTGGAAAGACCTGTTTAACCCTTCCAAATGTGCCTCTAGTATCACTGGGATTCTGAATATTTTTCTATTTAATATATAAAATCAATATTCCAGGTATATGCAGCAACAGGACAGACCCATTTTGTTGGACAAGGGATTATATTGTAAATATTTTAAGGATGATCATATGTACAAACTTCATACATATTTCACAACATGCATGCAAACTTTGGATCAAAATATAGCTATTTAAAGGTGATATAATTATTTAGGACAGATTTAACACTCACCTGTACATAATCAATTCCTGGACTTTCATCACTTGAGATTTGATCTGTTAACTCTAAATACAACTTTTCACCTAAGCAGAATTTTTTCCAACCTTCTTCATCATCTGTTGTGGGCTGAACAATTGAAAAAAAAAAGTCAAGTTATTTTTCCTATTTAATAAATTGATTTGGGTTTGTTTTCTCCCCAATGTATTTTCCTTTATTCAAGATTCTGCAGTCTTTATTTTTTAATTTAAAGTAGTTAACGCAGGAGATCCAGGGCTGGGCTGGCTGGATATCAGCAGCAGCAGGAGCCACCCACAAAGATAGGGGGAGGCGAAGGAGGCTGCCAGAGGAAAGTTTCATGATTTTTAGCTGAAGAACACTGTCAATGCATATACAAAGGCCTACACATGAAATAAATATAACTTCTGAACTCTAGTTGAGTCTGAATGTGTAGGGTTGCAAGGCATCAGGGTAGAAACCAGGAACTGAGTTCTAATCCTGTCTTAGGCACAAAGCCAATTGGGGAACCTTGGGCTAGTCACTCTCAGCCCTAGGAAGGAAGCAATGGTAAAGCACTTCTGAAAAACCTTGCCAAAAAAACTGTATGGACTTGTCCAGGCATTCTCTGAGAATCTGATACAATCGAACAGAAGAAAAAAAAAAAGCTTATATGTAAATTGACAGTATCCTGAAAATATTACATTTTACTTGCCATTGCTACATTGCTGTCCAAATGCTGTGCTTTCCAGTGATCCCTGTGCTTGTTCACACTCTGAAAGATAAACTTGATCAATTAAAAGATTCTAATTAACAAACATTTGATCACTTTAACATATACTTGCAGGTGGTAGACGCTATACATAGAAATGGTATTCTCACATACAACAAAAATACCTCTTCTGTGATTATGCTTGCTGAACTATTCCTTTGGATTGATAAACATTCCTTTCTGCTTTAGAGTGGCTATTCTTAGCCCTATGAAGATTTAACTAATTCCTTAATTTATACAATCAATTAAATTTAAATCAGATTACAATCCTATTATTAAATAGGATTTAGCAGGGAAGGCATGCTCCAAATTCCTTCTATTAAATAAGTGATTTTGTTGGATCCAAAAATTCCACCGTCTTTGTTTAAGTGTCTACCCTGTAGAAAGGCAATCCCTCTTGAGATCTAGATGGTCCCAATCCTGTTAAATTTTCGCATAGCATTAAAGACCTGGCTGTTTCCCCCTGGCATTTGGGCCAGTAGACTAAGTGAGTTCTATTGGCTGATGTTTTTATTGTAAACTGGCATTGTGTTTTGGGAGTTTACAAGATTAGACATATATTATTTGGATTTTTATTCTAACTTTGGTTTTAACGCTGCACACCAGGGCCCCCAAACTCTTCAGCTCATTGACCCCCTTCATAAAGTTTCAAACTGTTCATTGATCCCCAAGCACTTATTACAAGAAAATACATATTACTTTTACTATTACTGCAAATAACAATGACCAATTGTTAAACAATAAGACCATCAAACATCCACATCTGTCTATCCCAGGTCCTTGGGAAGGACTTGATAGCAAGACAAAAATGCCAAATCCAGTCTGAATATCTGCTGACTATGCGACAAACCATAATAGTAACAAAACTACCCTGCTTGAAACTGCCCATATTCTTAGATGCCACCTTAATAATTTTTACATCCTTGGTTAGGACTTGAATTAAGTTTGCAGTCTTAGATTAACTATAGATTACCCCACATAATAACCAACAGTCCTATAAACTTTGGGGATTGATACTGACCACTTAACAGAACCCTGTTGTATATTAATCAGTGTCACCTTTGCTTTTACAAACTCTATAAATTAATAAAGTTATTTCATTTTGGTGTGCACTTTATAATTGATGTTTAAACCTTCAAAGTGGAATATTAGTACCACTAGTACTTTTAGTACTATTTTATTACATATGCATTTATATGTAAATGCAGTATAAAACCTAACTTTTTCCATAATATCATGTTTGTGAGGTATATTTGGCTGAGAGGCACCCAATGAGTTCTATACCTTGGAAATTCTCTCTGATAGCAAACAATAGTAGTAAAGTGCCATCTTCCTAAAAATGGGAATTATGGCTGCAAAGACCAGAATAAGCACTGTCATAAGAAACACTCAACATAAAATCACTGAATTTATATACTTGTATGTATGTATGTATGTATGTATGTATACCTGGCGTATGGTTGAAAAATGAGACACTTGTTGCTGTTGCCATTTCAGAGTTGGAGAGTATCCTTCAGGAGCAGGTTGACACCCTGAAAGCTAAAAAAACCACAAACAACACTATGAAAATATTAAGGTGGTCATGTTATTCGCATATACACAAAGATTTTTTTAAAAAAGCAGGACTACCTACAATGAAGGATTGCACTGTAAAGATGAAAGAATTTGCATAAATGGCAAAATTGATCTGTTTGATCATGGAGAAAACAATAAGTACTTTTCTAAAGGACTGGAAACGCTTTATTAAGTTTTTTTTAATTGAAAATGGATAAAAATGCCTTGATTTTTGAATTAGCTGATCGAAAAGGATCAAATATGGGAAGAAGTGAATTATGTGATGTAACTTGATAGGGAGAGGAGTGATATTAAGTATGCTGGTAACTGCTGTAAGAAAGATCAGAAGTTGCTTCTTTAATATTTTTCTTTTTTTCTTATTCTTTTTATTTCATTTTTAAATCTTTCTTAAACAGAAAAAAATATAGAAAATAGAATTATCTTTTATCTGTTTAAAAATTCTAATAGCAATAATAAAAGAATGTCATATTCAATTTTAAAACAGCCACTTCCATTTTGTAGGACGAGCCACCATGCAGATGGATTATGTAGAGTGCTTAATTACAAAATTGGCAATCTCTTAAAAGTATTGTACTGTTAACATCCAATCATCATGAGCAGTATACTTGTATTTTATAATGCTTATAATAATGATTTTTTAAAAAAAACCTACTGAAATATTTACAGTCTGCCTCTTTTTCAGTTTCTTGGGATCAATCTGGGCCACAACAACATCAGGACATTTTGCAGCTTCAATCCTACAAAATAAAAATGTTTGAAATTTTAAGTGCTTTTTGATTTCTAATTAAACCTAATTTAGGAATTAAAGAATGAAGCCTGGAAAATCGTTAAAAATCATTCCAGCTTTGTCTGCTTATCAGTCTGGGTTTTTCCAAATGAGACAAAGTGGGTGGGATTGTTACATATCAAATGTAACAATCCATTCTAATGGATTACAGTTTGAACAAAACTAGGCTATATGGTGTATTCTTTGAAATGCTGCCATAATGAATTTAGTTTTAAAATTGATTTGGATTCATGGCACAATGCAGAAATGTTTCAGGTGTTTTTCATTCCATTTAATCCAGCACTGCAGATCATTTAATTATACTGGGTCTGCATGTCTTATTTATCATTTGGACAGGAGGTGAGAACCAATATTACTAGAGTTAAAAAAACAACAACGAATTGGCAAAACCCAAAGAAATCACTATGAGAAGTACAGTACGAATGGATTCAAAGCCGCATTTCAGTGTTATCCTTCCTTATAGCTAAAAGTCTTGTAGAGATTCTCAATCATCCAGGTCATGGGTGTCCCAAAGGTGTTTTTTCAGGAGGCAACTGCACTTTTTTCTTTTGAAGACATTTTGCTTCTCATCCAAGAAGCTTCTGCAGTTCTGACAGGATAGTGGGGAATGGAAGGATTTATATTCCCTGCAGACAGCTGGTAATCTGCATCCTTTTAGGGTCCCTGAAGCACTTGGAGGTTTATCTGTGTCCTCAGTGGTCCTGGTTCCTGTAGTCTGCAATTTTCCCCTGGAAATCCATTCCTACTCCCACAAAGGGTGGAAGCAGGAGCACTACTCAGGTGATCCTGAGGACACAGACAAACCTCCAAGTGCTTCAACGACCCTCTAAAAGGATGCAGATTACCAGCTGTCTGCAACGAAATACACGGTAAATCCTTCCATTCCCCACTATCCTGTCAGAGCTGAAGAAGCTTCTTGGTTGAGAAGCGAAACGTCTTCAAAAGAAAAAAACAATAAAGTCCAGTTGCCTTCTGAAAAAGCACCTTTGGGATATCCTTCCTTTTTCATGCAGGAAATCCCACCACCACAAAAGCAAACCGCCATATTGCATTACCAGTAGCAAGACTATACCCAGGCGAGCCTCTGAAGTACTTTGTCAGGTCCTACCAGAACCGTTCATCATTATAGAAGAAACGCTTTTACTTCCATGCAAGCCGCATAGGAGTAAATATAAATATAGCGCCCATTTCATATAAATATTAGCGCCGGGTTGTTGACCCCATCCAACTTCGCCCACTCAACCAAGCACAGTCCCATCCCCAACCCGCCTCACCCTCCCTCGGCGGGAGCCACCACCCACCAGTTCACTTACTGGACCCGCTTTAAATACTCCTGGGGAGTTCGGGGGGGCACCGTGGGGTCGAAGTCTTCCGCGAGGTCGCAGTCCTCTACGGGTAAGAGGCGGGGCATCAACTCCTCCACCGCAGACTCCATCGACCCGCTCGAAGCGCGCCGCGGCCTCACCCAGCAGTGGCAATGCTCACGCGCAGAGACACCCGACGCTCCTGGTGGCGCCACGGTTGAGCCTGGCGAGTCGAACCCAACCGAGTGCGCGCGCGCGCGTTTTTCGCTCGCCCGAGGGGCTGGATCAGAGCGGCGAGCGGGCGATTTGCTTTTCTTTAAGCTGCTTCTTCCGTTTCGGAACCGAATAACTCGGCGCGGCGTTTTATGTTATGTTTGGAAGCTTTTCTGTTTGCAGTTCTAGCTCTAACGAGTGGAATTTCCTCAAGGGAGGTTGTGTAAATCGATTGCAGGTAGTCCTCAACTTACGACCACAATTGAGCCCAGCATTTCTGTTGCTAAGCGAGACATTTGTTGTTAGGTGGCAAAAGGGGATCACATGACCCCAGGACACTGCAACGGTCATAAATATGAGTCAGGTGCCAAACGGATGAATTTTGATCACGTGACCATGGGGATGTTGCAATGGTCATAAGCGTGAAAAACGGTCGTCACTTTTTTCAGTGCCGTTGTAACTTTGAACGGTCACTAAATGAACTGTTGTAAGTTGAGCACTACCTCTACATTCACACTTGTTCGTTTGAAGGGTATTTCTATACAGGAACTTTTACAGTAGTTTTCGAGGGAGAGGGGGGCACATTGTAACCTGGATTGTAAAGTAAAGTCCCATGATGTGACAACTGCACCATCACAATTCCGCTGTTAAGAACCAGGATTTGAAAAGAGACTGCATGTCAGACTGTCAGTCCTCACAAATGGCTTTTAATCTGTATATGCACAGCCTAGTTCCGTATATAGGCTTTTATGAAGATGCAGGAAAAATGCTAAATGAAACATTATCTTTTTCAGAAGCAACACTAAAGTAAAATACTACAAGAGCTTTTATTTATTTATTGAATTTGTTTCCCATCTCGCCACAAAGCAGCTCTGCTGTTCGTTTTAATGCTTCTCCCCAATTTCAAGATGTTTAAGTGACAGTTATGCCAAAGCATACAATGGCCTCCAATGTTAGTAAGCCAGATTGTGGTTTAAGTTGCTGTTTTGGGGTGAAACATCACACTGAACTTAGGATCTTCCAACTCCATATCCCACAGCAATGCCTGTTAGCACCCTGGGGGACACTTTCCAACCTATATGTAGAATGCTATGAATACCGGTACGAAAGAAATACATCATTGGAGGTTTTTAAAAAGAGACTGGACAGCCATTTGTCTGAAATGGTTTCCTGCTAGAGCAGGGGGTTGGACTAGAAGACCTCCAAGGTCTCTTCCAATTCTATGATTCATTGAGACTTGTTCATACTGAAAGAATGAGAGCTGCATAGGAAAACCAATATAGGAAGGAAGTGTGAATAGGTTGAGAGGAAAGAGAAGGCTGAGAAAATTGTATTTGGATGGAGTTGAGAAAATGAAAGAGGTGAAAAGTTTAGAAAGAAGCAGTGTATGAATACTGTAGAAGCAAAGATGGTTGCAATATTGGTGTAAACTAGTTTTAGTTATAATTCCTTTTTGTATCCAATACCTTTCATTCTTTATTATTTCTTTTTGTGTTCTGCGTAACATTGGTTATTCTAAAAAGGACAGGTGTGATTAGTGACAGTATGTCACAGAAGTAAGTACACCCCCTCACATTTTGTAAATATTTAAGTATATCTTTTCATGTGACACTGAAGAAGTGACACTTGGCTACAATGTAAAGTAGTGAGTATATAGCTTGTATAACAGTGTAAATGTGCTGTCCCCTCAAAATAGCACACAGCCATTAATGTCTAAACTGCTGGCAACAAAAGTGAGTACACCCCTAAGTGATAATGTCCAAATGGGGCCCAGGTAGCCGTTTTCCCTCCCTGGTGTCATGTGACTTGTTAGTGGTACAAGGTCTCAGGTGTGAAGGGGGAGCAGGTGTGTTAAATTTGGTGTTATCGCTCTCACTCTCTCATACTGGTCACTGGAAGTTCAACATGACACCTCATGGCAATGAACTCTCCGAGGATCTGAAAAAACAAATTGTTGCTCTACATAAAGATGGCCTAGGCTATAAGAAGATTGCCAAGACCCTGAAGCTGAGCTGCAGCACGGTGGCCAAGACCATAGAGCGGTTTAAAAGGACAGGTTCCACTCAGAACAGGCCTCGCCATGGTCGACCAAAGAAGTTGAGTGCCCGTGCTCAGCATCATATCCAGAGGTTGGCTTTGGGAAATAGACGTATGAGTGCTGCCACCATTCCTGCAGAGGTTGAAGGGGTGGGGGGTCAACCTGTCAGTGCTCAGATCATACGCCACACGCTGCATCAAATTGGTCTGCAGGGCTGTCGTCCCAGAAGGAAGCTTCTTCTAAAGATGATGCACAAGAAAGCCCGCAAACGGTTTGCTGCAGACAAGCAGACTAAGGACATGGATTTCTGGAACCATGTCCTGTGGTCTGATGAGACCAAGATAAACATATTTGGTTCAGATAGTGTCAAATGTGTGTGGCGGCAACCAGGTGAGGAGTACAAAGACAAGTGTGTCTTGCCTACAGTCAAGCATGGTGGTGGGAATGTCATGGTCTGGGGCTGCATGAGTGCTGCCGGCACTGGGGAGCTACAGTTCATTGAGGGAACCATGAATGCCCACATTTACTGTGACATACTGAAGCAGAGCACCCTAACCCTTTGGAGACTGGGCCGCAGGGCAATATTCCAACATGGTAACGACCCCAAACACACCTCCAAAACGACCACACCCTTGCTAAAGAAGCTGAGGGTAAAGGTGATGGACTGGCCAAGCGTCATGGAGGAGTGGAAGAGGACTCCAGTGGCAACCTGTGAAGCTCTGGTGAACTCTATGCCCAAGAGGGTTAAGGCAGTGCTGGAAAATAATGGTGGCCACACAAAATATTGACATTTTGGTCCCCATTTGGACATTATCACTTAGGGGTGTACTCACTTTTGTTGCCAGCAGTTTAGACATTAATGGCTGTGTGTTGCGTTATTTTGAGGGGACAGCTTAAATATTTACTTAAATATTTACAAAATGTGAGGGGGTGTACTCACTTCTGTGACATACTGTATGTGCACATGTACACTAGTATGGGTAGTAGCAGGGAAAAGAGGCAATTTGATTTAACAGCAGTGACTGTTTTGCTGTAGAATGACTAAACTGGATACTAATCTTGTATTAGATTTTTTTATATTAATTACTTTATGTAAAAAAACTACTCAAGGCAGGTTTGTAAGGAACTGTTTATTCAGTCTATTTTAGAAACATCACTATTCATTTTATTTTTAAAAAATTATAAAAATACAGCTATATACATATTAGCATTTTCCATACCTGCTTACCTATGGAAAATTTCTACATTAGTAATACTATTCAGTAGACTGTCATCTTTAGAAAAAGCATTAAGCTATGCACTGCAACAAAGTGCATTAAGTTCACATTAAAATTTTAACATCAAGTATATCTACTATAAATCTAAAATATGATCAAAATTATTTTAAGAGATAATACGCAGCAGGGCTTATATTCATCACTACAGATGTTAAATCAAGGCTGATGAAGCTGTGTCTTTTAGCTGTTGATGAATTTTAACTCCCAGCAGCCTTTAAAAGCATAGCCAACATTAAAGGATGTTAGGAGCTACAATGCAGGTAGTCCTCGACTTACAACAGTTCATTTAATGACTGTTCAAAGTTACAATAGCACTGAAAAAAGTGACTTACGACTATTTTTCACACTTATGACCGTTGCAACATCCCCATGGACACGTGATCAAAATTCAAATGCTTGGCAACTGACTAGTATTTATGAACATCGCAGTGTCCTAGAATCATGTGATCACCTTTTGCGATCTTCTGGCAAGCAGTAAATGGGGAAACCAGATTCATTTAACAACTGTGGCAATTTAACAACTACAGTGATTCATTTAACAACTGTGGCAAGAAAGGTCGTAAAATGGGGCAAAATTCACTTAACAAATATCTCAGCAACATAAATTTTGGGCTCAATTATGGTCATAAGTCAAGGACTACCTGTAGAAGAACAGCTGAAGAGCCGTAACTTTCCCAGACGTTATAGGAAATAGTACTTTATTAAAATAGCAACAATGTTATATTGCACAATTCATAATTAGAATTGGTCTTAATTTCAAAAAGCCAATATAATAAATGTATTTCATTATTTTGGCTCCCCCCCCCAAGTATTACTGGAAAGAGTCTGTGTGAAAACCTAGCTCTACCTATTTAAAAGTTCAAAATTTTCAGAATTTAACCACGTAATTCATTCAAATCTGACAACATTATGTGCATTTGTTTTGTTCTCATAAATAAAGTGAATACTTGATTCACAAATCCAAAACTCTTCAATATATTTGATTGTATTTGATGGGCTACATTAGACCCATTAGTAGTGTTATTACCAGTGCCTTGTTCATGAATTAGATACAAACATTTGTTTATTATGGAACATAAACTATAATCTAAAAAATGTATTTCCTACTGATTGAAGGAAACTGTACACTTAATCTGAAGTTACACATTAAAAAAATACATATCTACAGCAGACTTCTGGTATCCGAGAAGACTGAACAAATTATTGGTGGGAGGTAGATTGCAAATATAAGTAAAAACAGCTTTCCCTACTTAATACCCTCCAGGTGTGTTGGAATTACCACTTCAAAAATGCAGCTATCTTGAAGCTGAAATGCCAAGACATCCTGAAGCTACCAGCTTGAAAAGGATGGAATAAAGGCCTGAGACAAATTGTTAAGTAGTAGAACTTTCAGTAACAAGTACAGGTAGTTCTCAACTTAGAACCATTTGTTTAGCAACTCTTTGAAATTACAATGACGCTGAAAAGGTAACTTACAATCAGTCCCTGCAGTCATGTGATTGCAATCTGGGTGTTTGGCAGCTGGCTTGCATTTGTAACAGCTGCAGTATCCTGCAGTCATGTGCTCACCATTTGCAACCTTCCTTGCCAGCTTCTGATAAGCAAAGTCGATGGTGAAGCCTGCAGGAGACTGCAAGTCACAGTCATGTGATGTTTCAACTGATGGGAGATTGGCTTAACGATTTAATGAAAAAGGTTGTAAATTGGATGCAGCCATGTTAACCGTTTAATAATGAATTTTCCAGTCCCTATTATGATTCTAAGTTGAGGGCTACTTGCGTCAGAGTAAATAGCAATGGATAATCAATTTTTAAAAAGAATGAAAAAAATAATACTAGAATTAATTCTATACGACAAGGCAGAAAGGAGTGCAAATCCGCTCAGCCTAAGTAAAGTAGGCAGATGCACAAGATTAAATTCCTAAAACGAGTTGGGGGTAGGTGGGGAGTTTGATCTACATCTTTAAATCAGTACCTATACCTCATGCATTGCCGTGATTTTTAACAATCTGTAAAACACTGATATCACAGCAAAAACGGTCCCCCCCCCCCAGTGATCAGTTAGTCTGGATCTTAAAAATCCTACCTGGTAAAGTATCCTCAGAGTGTACTATGAAGAATGGAATGAAGACTTCCTAGGGTCATTGACATATAATAAAAAAAAAAATCCAGTTTTCATATCATTTCAGCAACAGTTACTGCATTTGGAATCTCTCTTGAATGATATGTACTGAAAATGTATTTTCCGAAGGAAGCATCATAAGCTTTTAGGGCATTCTTCTTGATAGCTGAAATTGATGTTCATTATTGCCATCCAGTCTGGGGAAGATTTGCCTGCACTGAAAAAGGTGTTCCAGAAGTTCCTGCTGCTGGGGGATATGCACTGAAACCTTCAGATTGAGAGCCATAGTTTTCTAGAGCAGAAGCAGAGTGTATCTTTAAGGAAACAAACAAGAAATTAATAGTATGTCTAGAAGCTGGATCCTTGGCCATTCCAAAATCCAAATTTGCCAGCAAGGAAGGTAAAATACAACTCTCAGAAAGTTTAATTCAGTGTTTCAGAATATGCAAATGAAAGTTACATCGCTTACATGCATCTGCACAAATTTCACACTTTGTTCCTAATGGAAAAATTAATGGATGAGGATGTTTTATGATACAGCCAAATAGTAGCACTGGTATAGGAATACAGTTACAACTATAATAAAAATGAGGTAATGAGGCTTCACTTGGATGTTCAGAATCTGTTATCTCATACAGAGTAAAGTGTGACTTCTAGAGGTGTTGGATAGTTCCCAGAATTCCCAGTTAAAGGCCGCATTGACATAATTCCTCCAGCATATATGAAAGGTGCTAGCTTGCGAAAAGTTACATTAAAATTTATAACCACAGTATCAGAAATTTGCAATTTAAAAAATCTAAAATGCCCGATTTCATGCAACATTCCACACTTAACGCATCTCTATCAGGGGCAAGTGACTGTTCTGTTATCAAGGGATTTTATTATAGGAAGGATTTCTGGAGGCTGATGATCTGACTATTTGACTCCAAGCACCTACTGGAAATCCGTAAGAGATCCAGAAGATACCTGGGGGCACCTTCTTAGCTGATCCTTTCCGTACGGAGATCATTAGTTCCAACAAGGCTATGGAAATGTAGCAATTTATATACATACATGTGAATTGTACACTCCACATAATAGCATATTTTTTACATATTTTGTAAAAAATTAGATATTTTTCCACCAAAATAATTCTGCTTCCACCATACAATCCCTGATGTTTCTTCCTCATGTCAAATTTTAAATAACCAAAATAAAATAAAAACTTTGTGTTTTTGTACATATAATACTTTTATTCTTACTGTAGGTGTCAGAACACTGTATTTTTTTACTTTATCATTTCTCTATTCTTCATGTCTATCTTATCTTTTTTATTTATTATTTTACCTGCAGTAATGCTGACTGTGCAGCTGCACTGTGCTGAAGTTCCTGGAGGGAAGATTGCGTTGCACTCTGAGCAAGCCCAGGGATGGCAGGTAGAGACAGAAGTCCTGGAAAAACTGTATTTCCAGGGGCCTGGAGTCCAGACGTCAGGCTAAAAATGCAGAAGCAGAACATTTTCAAATTCACACATTCAACACTACCAAAATAAATAAAAAATAAATAATTGATAATGGTTACATTCCAGCCTATGACCATACAGCTTATATAGATACAATGTATGGAAGCAATCAACATTTGATCAAGAAGTGTTTTCAATGTGACCATTTATTTATTTAATTGTATTTGTTTGTATCCCGCTTTATTATTTTGATAAATAACTCAAGGTGGCGAATATATATNGGTTCAAATCTCACCGGCTCAAGGTTGACTCAGCCTTCCATCCTTCTGAGGTGGGTAAAATGAGGACCCAGATTGTTGGGGGCAATATGCTGACTCTTTGAACCGGTTAGAGAGTGCTGTAAAGCACTGTAAAGCGGTATATAAGTCTAAGTGCTATAGTGCTAACACACCTTCCTCCTCCTATTTTTCCCACAACAACCCTGTGAGGTGGGTTGCGCTGAGAGAGTGACTGGCCCAAAGTCATGCTAATTTGGAACTGGTTATTTCCATGTATGTAGCAGAAATATTCCAATATTTTATTCCTAATTAGAATATCTCTCAAAGATTCCAATCAATTTAAAACAATTATATATCCTCGATTAGGATAAACCTTCCCCTGCTAGATTAAGGAAATTAAGAAAAACCATAGACAGGATCTGTCAACATTTAACAATAAGAGAATTCAGAAAGCAAGCATAATAATTTTATAATTCACACTTAAAAGACTTCATATTGCACATTATTGTAAGAAATCTGCCAAAACGACTTTCGACTTTTCGGAGTAAACGTACCCAGCCTGTGCCACAAGTGCAGAGTTGAAGTTTGAGCTAAAGGCCGAGGCAAACCCTGGCAGCACCGGAGCTGGAGATGGGGCTGTGGCAGCTGCTGGCAAGGGTGCAACTGCTGCTACTGTAGAGGATGCCTGGAGCCCAGGGAAAGGAGGGAGAGCAGGAGTGACAGAGGGCGTGTTAGAGACAGGGAAAGGAGGGAAGGATGAGTTACATGAGCCCAGGGGCACCTGAGGAACAGAAAACAGGGAAGAGACAGCACTGCACAAGTTAAGGGAGAATGGTGGAGCCGGGGCAGCTGCTGTGGCAATGAGTGGCGGAAGAACGGGGCCCGAGGAGCTGACATGTGGGGCAGAAGTAGTTGTCGGTGGAATGGACAACAGAGGCCCCGTCGGAGTAAGCGCTGGATTGCCAGTGAAAGCAAAACTGTTGGTCAAGGAAGTGAAAGGAGGAAGTGCATTATATACTGGAGTGGATGAAGCGTGGGAGGGAACAGATGGGGAACTGTTCAGAGGAGAGGTCAAAGCGGGAAGTGCTGGATTGAGGGAACTAGTTAAGTTGCATGGTGATGAAGTAGCTGAGGAATAGGCATGCCCAAGGGCTGCCAAGCCTGAAGTGCTGTGATTGGACCCCCCAGAAGGGGTTGGGATTTTGAGACCTGAAAGAGTCGGGCTTGTGGGTTCAGTTTTAATCAGAACTGGGGCAGCTGGAGCGGAGGGAACTTGCTGTTCAGGATTGGCAGGGCTTGGACAATGCGGAAGACCCACTGAGGAGCCACAGCTGACCGGCAAATTGGATGATGACATTGTTGTTAAAGAAGACTGCGATGACAACGCAGGAGAAGTGGCTCTACTGCTCCCTCCTGGCTGACAGGCGAGGCCTGAGAAAATGGAGAGTCCTGGAGCGGACAGGTGCTGAAGGGAAGAGGTAACAGTTGGAGTGTAACATTTGCTACTGGATGAAGAGGCGGCTTCGGAGTTCTGACTGAGAAGACCAGATAAAGAAGCAAGCTCAGCAGTCACAGTCGAAGGCAGAGTACTCGAATTAATCAACGAGCTATCGTTCACTGAGAGAAACCCCTTTAAAGCTGATAAAAGTGGGTTAGGTAAATTAACTGGGCAAGGTAAACTAGTGGCAGGAGAATTGGCAATGGTCGATGAAATGGAGCTAGCTACTCCCTGAGGATTGGGGGCCAAGGACAAAGGCAGACCAGCAAAAGCAGATGACAATGAATTAGGATTATTAGCTGGGGCAGTGACAGACGCTGCAGAAAAAGGAAGGCTGGCAAAGGGCGCAGGGGCAGATGCAAAGGCTTCGTTAGGTGCAGGGGTGGCACACAGCGTGGAGAGCCCTTGGGGTGCCGCAGCGGCAGGCAGCACAGAAGCCAGTCCGGAGAAAGATGCAGGGAGCGGAGCAGTGCTGGCACCATGAGCAGATGTGGCAGGAACTGCAGGCAGCGAATGGGATTTGACAACAGTAGGAACGGGAGTGGATGGTTGAGGCGGATGGACGGAGGAGATAACCTGCCCAGGGAAGACAGGAAAGGCAGGGTTGGACACGCTTATCCCTGGGACAGCTGGAGATGGAAGTGCTGATGAGTGGCTTATTGCCTTAACCGATGATGGGGTTGGGGCTGGAGTAGCAGCAGGATTAGAACCATGAGGTGCAAAGAGATGATTCATTTGTGTGGCAAAAGCTGGAAAGAAACAAAATCAGTAAGAATTCTTGGGAGGCAGTAGATATGTTTGTATTCAACATGAATGCATTTTAATACAGTTTACATAGCAATGGATCAGCATAGGAGCAAAATAAAAGATGCTACTTACTACAACTACCAAAAAGCAAAATGGTATGCAAAATGAGACAAAATCACTGGTTCAATTATTCTGCTGTCTGAACTGTTACCCTACAATTCAATCACAATCGATTTGGTATTAATTTTAGTCCCATATCCCCATTCTAGCTTTTGTTGCTTTAAGTTATATGGCCATTTTAAAAATGTAAGGTTCTGCATGTTTGTGTTCTAGTATGCATGTTTTTTCTAGATGTTTATTTTTCCATTGTTTCGTTATTTATTAGGTGCCCAAAGCAATCTGGGCATTTTAAAAATCCAAATGAATCAATGTTCACACAACCTTCATGAGTTGAAGCTTCTGTGGCTGTCCATTTCTTATTTGAATGCAAGCAAGTCTCCTATTTTGAACTTAATTTTTTCCCAAACAGATATAACTAGTGTGAATATTCAGAGGGTTTTATACTATAAAATGGGTACCTTAAGATTTTTCAAAAATTGAGGGCCTACTTTATCTCCATAATTCCTTCTTACCAACACACACACACACACACACACCACCCTGCACTAAAATTTTCAGGTCTGATCATTCGTGAGAATGAGGGCAATAGAGTGACCATCCCTGGGCTAGGTGGAACTATAATTAATTTTCTCCTGGGCATCTTCAGGACCGCGTTCTCCATGTGGCACTAATTCATCCTGTATCCTTGCTCCAAACTTGGAGCATTGCCTGTGTATGTGAGATGAGTGGGGATCAGCAACATTTTTCTGTGGCAATGCACCCCGTGGAACAGCCAGAGGTTGTTGGCATCATTCCAGAAGTTCACCAAAATGGAACTTTCTTACAGGACTGTTATGTACATCTGAGATAATACTTATGATTATTGGTTACTTGACAATCTGTGACCCATTGGGTTATTGTTTCAGAGATATTTTCTTACTTAAGCAGAGAAACAGAATGACCACGTGCAGGCAAAAAAGCAGTGAAAATAGAAGCAACTTTGTGTCAGCTTCCCCACTGACTTCCCTTGTGAGCAATTGGCAGGGAGTGTTGGAAATAATAAACACATGACTGTGGCCAACTGTGGCAACATAGTGCATTGAAGAGGCCACAACTTTGCCAAATTTTAATCCCAGAAGAGTAATGGGTTCCAGCTTTTCTATGCATTTTTTAAGTCAGCCCATTGATTCAAAAACTGTTGTCTTAGAATGCACTATTTTGCCCAACTGAAGGTTACAAACAGATATACAGGAGAGTTTTAGTAGTATATAGATTATTTTAGGGCTCTATCTTACTAATTTCATTTTTATTTTGTCTGTACACCTTTGTGAGTCAGTCTGATCTGGCTAGTATACAAGCATAAATAGATAAATACCACTGAAAGTAGAAGGAACTCAATTATGTGAAATAGGCATGATGAACTCATAACACTTTAGAAACTCTGGAGTTTTTATAGTTTAGAAAGTATAGAGAAAAGCAGCATTACTCCAGAAAATATAATGGGAAGGAGCTGTACAGCAAAACTGGTGAACCATTAATTTGAGATAAAAATAATAGTCATTAAGCAACCACATTACAGAACATACCTCTGACTAATTCTGCTAAACAGGAGAAAAAAAGGAAACCTTTCTGACTTTAAAGCAATCTTTTTAAGTACAGTAATTGGATCCATGACTGTTTCCTAATTTTCTTGTGAGACAGTGTTAGGAATTTTCAAATGGCAAGTATATTCAGTACTTTCACTCTGGGAAGGGTAAATGAATAAAAGGGGACAAAATTTCAATTATCCATGAAACCCATTATTGCTGGATAGAATTAGATAGAATTGTATTGTCTCATAGAAAGTCTGTCAATGGAGATTTTCAAAAGTAAGTGGTGCAGAAGGCACTTTGAGTAAGACACTTTGTTCTATCAAAGAAAAGGACAGCCATTCACTTTTCCAGCAAGCAATAGGAAATAATTTCACTCTCATCTGTGACTTGATGCTAGAATAATACAATGCCATACATATTGTACCGTTCACATTTGAGACATACTGCAGAGAACAGTATGCAAAAGCATGTGAAAGGCAGAATGATTTTTATACACATTTTCATTCTCCTGATTTATTCGTGGTTCACCCCAAGTTTATTTTAATGGTTTAATCTTAAATCATTAAGCAAAAGCTTAATTATTGTTCAATTGATACTTTAACTGTTCTTGGATACTTTAATAAAAAAATAAGGCTTCACGAATTTTCTTTTATACTATATTCATTGTATTGTAAATTGTTAAAGAAAGGATTTTTACAAAAATACAATCCCGTGCATGTTTACCCAGATATAAGCTCAGTGGGGCTTACTTTCAAAGCACAAATATTTTTCAAAGAATTTAAAAGAGAACTTGCATCTTATTCTTGTTTTAAGTAGAAATTCAACTACCTATTGATGAGAGCAAATACAGTTTTACCCACTTGTGCTAAACAAAAGCTTTCAATTAATAAAGTCAAATAATCTCACTGCAGAAAAAAGACTCAGCACTAACTGTACTTAGCTTCGGAGTCCATCCAAATCATTATCTAACCAAACCTAGGAACAAACACAATGAATTTCTCACAATAATTCTCAATATGATATATATCCAGGACTGAGTATGTATATACATATGAGATTGACTATCAGAAAAAAACACCTCTAATCAGTTAGTAAATTTGGCATTTATACTTTATCTTAAAATTGCTATTTTTAAAAATCTGCATTAGATTTATGTATTTGAAATTACAGTAGCTTGTCTTTGTAAATAGATAGCTTACCTTGACTTTGGGAAGATTTTGCTTGATTGGAAAGTTCTTCATTTTCTATATAAAGAGTATAATGAATTAAGGAAGAAGCGAATACTAAACAGATTACTTATCAAATGCAAACAAAAATCTAATGCTTCCTTTACGCTGCTTTGATTACCAACTGATCTGAAAGAAGAACCAAGACATTTTTGCTGAAGTAGTCTTTGACTTACAACCACAATTGAGTCTAAAATTCCTGTTGCTAAGCAAGACATTTGATAAGTAAATTCTGCCCCATTTTATGATGTTTCTTACCATACTTCTTAAGTGAATCACTGCAGATGTTAAGTTAGTAACACGGTTGTTAAGTGAATCTGACTTCCCCATTAACTTTGCTTGTCAGAAGATTGCAAAAGGTGATCACATGTCCCTGGGACACTGTAACTGTCATAAATACAAGCCAGTTGCCAAGCAGCTGAATTTTGATCATGTGTCTGTGGAGATGCAGCAATGGTCATAAGTGTGAAAAACAGTCATAAGTCACTTTTTTCAGTGCTGTTGTAACTTTGAACGATCACTAAATGAGTGGTTATAAGTCAAGGACTACCTGTAAAGTGTTTTGCCAGTAAAATCTGGGTTCAACAATGTTAGGGGGAATAACAATTTGCTTCTGTTATAATTTGAGTAATTGGCCCAAATAACTTCTAGGCTCCATCTAGTTAAAAAAAGGCCATCGTCCTGGCTCAAGGTTCCCCTTTACTAAAGCTCTGAGGTGCTAATTCCCCCCACTGTGATTTTTTTCCAAGCAGAAGCCTCTCTTGACGAAGTGGTAAAAAACACCCTGATAGATGCACCTCATTTGACATTTCCCTTTCAGAACAGCTGCAGCCAGGGATGGGTTGAGGGACCCTGGCAGTGGCTTCCTGAAACCAAGAGCAGGAAGCTGTCCCAGTCTTATTCTTTCTTTCTTTTTCTTTCTTTCTCTTTCTTTTTTCTTCCTTCCTTCCTTCCTTTTCTTTTTTTCTTTCTTTTTCTTTTTCTCTCTCTCTCTCATTCCCCCCTCCCTTTATTATTTCTACAAATAACTCAAGGTGGCGAACATGTCCCATATACCTTCCTCTTGTTTTCCCACAACCACCCTGTGAGGTGGGTTGGGCTGAGAGAATGTGACTGGCCCAAGGTCACCCAGCTGGCTTTAGCCTGGTGCCTTAACCACTAGACCAAACTAGCTCTGTCTCATGTTCTTTATCATTTACATGTTCTTTCTTACTTCTTGGCTTGGTTGAAACATAAACCAGTCACCTGGGCTTTTCAAGGATACCTGCTTTACCTGTTCCTACAGTACTAGAGGTATATGATGGTGTAGTTGGCAAACCAGGAGCTATGACGTTAGCCAGTGGAACAAGACCTGCATTGTTGTAAGCACCTGGTAAGGAAACAGAAGACACAGAAAATTGGAGAAATAATAAACTAGCGTATATTCCTATTGGGTTGCTCTGTTCATTGTCTCACCTTAAGTAGCACATGTGAAAATCACAGTTCCTCCACAAGGCTTTAAAAATAGTTTAATATTATTTACTTAGGTAAAACTATTCAATAATATTATACATTACCTGTATACTGTCTGCAAAAAAAATTAAAAATAGCTTAACTTATATTATACTGGGTGTATAATACATAAAACAATATTGTTGATTGGCCTGGAAGAAAAATGAAATGTTCATCTGTTATCCAATAAATGGAAAAAGATGCTGGGCAAGAATTATCACATTGTTCGCTCTCCTTCCTTTTATACTTTTTATTGCTATTTATGGAAGGAACAGAAAATGTGGTAGCTTCAATTCCTAGCACACAACAGATATTTTGCTTAATGTCAATAAAACTCTCCAGGGAGAAGAGTTTTCAGCTCTGAGCACCACCTATTATTACAGGCTATTAACTTATCAGAAAAGATTAGAGACAAATATAAAAGAAATATACAGGAAGCAAGCAACCTCAGAGAAAACAAATTTATTCATATATAAATAATGCATATGAGGCTATCAGCTATCTATGAAAAGTACCAATTAGGTACACAATTAGAATAATTGTCAAATAACAGGGACCAAAGCTTACTTGGTGCAATTGTTGCATGTGGTCGACAAGGAGGAATCGGATAAGGAACAGGCTTGTGTGGATTGTATGTTGCTGGAGCCTAAACAAGAAGGTCAAAGATTATATGCAAAGCTATCATGAAAATAGGCTACCCAAGATGGTGTGCAACACACATTTGTGTGCCAAATGACACATTTGGCTTTGACAAAGATTCTTCTTTCTTGTGCTCCTTCCATTGGTTTTCTTTTGGTGGTAAATCTGTTCATTATTTGATTCATCCTCCTATAGGTTTTCTTTTCTTTTTTGTCTAGATTCCACCTCTGTGATCAGCTAATCGAAATCATGGCTTACGTCTGCTTTTTTTTATTCCTGCCCCTTTCTTTGAATCTCAATAACTTTAGTAATTGCACAGTGAGAGAAAGTAGGGCTGTACCTCTTGCCCAACACCATCTATGCACTGAGGAAACACGTCATGTAACCCTAGGACAGTGATGGTTAACCTTTTTGGCACCGAGTGCCGAAACTGGAGCGCGTGTGTGTTTGTGCATGCGCATGCCGGAGTGCTGGAACCCGGAAGAGAGCTGTCCGGTGCGTATGCGCACGATGGAACCCGGAAGAGCAACTGGCCATCGCGCACATGCGCACCGGCCAGCTGGTCCGGCGCGTATGCGCACTGGCCAGCTGCTCTCTTCCAGGTTCCGTCGCATGCATGCGCGCCGGCCAGTTGGTCTTCGCGCGAAGACCAGCTGGCCAGCATGCATACGCGCAACGGAACCCAGAAGAACAGCTGGCGACAGCACGCGTGCCCACAGAGAGGGCTCTGCGTGCCACCTCTGGCACGCGTGCCATAGGTTCGCCATCACGGCCCTAGGATAAACCTATAGTTCATTACGCTGTAACAAAGCCTAACAATAACCACTGCCGGCTTAAGTAGACTTCCCTAACTTATAGCGTTGGACTGCAATTCCCACATTCTGCATGCACAATGTTGGGCATAAATTATAAAAATTATAATCCTAAATAATTGAAAGATACCAAGTTGGGAAAGTCTGTTCTTAATAATCAAACTTCTGCTTTTTTGCATTCAGAATGTACTTGAAATACTTTCTGTTCATTCCTTTTATGAAAGTTGTTCTTTCTTAATAGCTAATTTTAGAGACATCTGAACAAGGTTTTTTAAAGAACAAAATCTTAGATTTATATATCAGCTGATATCTGTAACAAACAGGGGTTGTATTTGTCACATTTGTATTCTTAGTTAACTCTTTTTCCTACTAAATTTATCTAGTTTTCAATAGCAAAGTCAATGGTATCTTTTGATCATGGCATTAATGCGACTTACTGGTTTTGATGGTCCAAGAATGCGAGCTGCTATTCCCTTGCCTTCACTAGAATAGTCCTCATTTTCCTTCTTAACAGGGGAACCCTATAAAATACAGATTTTCCATTAGTGAATATACAACACTATGTTCGAAGCAAAAAGATCGATCTGGTTCAAGGAGTACTGTACAGTAAGTCACGATTTGTTTATATATGTGTGTGTCTGAAACCTGAGTGTAATATATTTTCAATTTATCAGATAAAGGAAAATATATATGATGATAAACAGCATGACAAGACAGCTTCCTCTACATTTAATCAGCATGGATACAATTTTATGAGATAGGCTAGAAGTTAAATAACATGCCTTCTTTGAGATAACCTGAGCAGAATAAACCTTCACAGAGAGAGGATACAGTTTTCCACAAAACACGATTTATATGTTAAAAGACATATAATAGAAAATTCAGACGAATGGAAAGGTCAGTAAGATCATACGTACAGGAAAAATTCCATTGATACGGCTAGGCTTCCCTTTTGGATAAGGGTTCCCAGGAATCATGCCACAGGAAGATATCATAGCATGAGGTGCTTTGCATCCTGCTTTGGAAGCCTAAAATATAAAAAAGCAAAGCAAAGCAAAACAAAACAAAACCACACAGACACACACACACACACACACACACACACAGGAAGTCAGAATGAGTATTTCACTACTGTGAGACAACCCAGCATGTTCTATAAAACACATGAAAGGGAATATTAATGTAATATCCCTATTTCCAAATTGCAGATGAATTATGCTCACTGCAGCAAGATCAAGACAAGCATAGCCTCTATGGCAGGGCCAGGCATATCTTGTTTTTCCATGCTCCTCTTTCTTTTTTCAAAGGCCTTCAACTTATTACACTGCAGCAGTACGAGGAAAAGAGGGCAGCGGTGGGCAAAGGGCAGCAACGCTTTTCTTTCCTTTTATCCAGAGACTAGGAATACCATTTTAGAATCCTAGGCAAGTTTATATTTTGCATAAAAATCCTCTCTGGGAATGATATTCCCTAGCTGTATTCTTAGTTGATATCATCTTTTTTTTTGCCCTACCTGAAAGTAGTTCTGAAATTTGTGGCAGGGCAAGGCAGTGTCAACATTAATTAGGCAAGTTCCCAAGAAAGATCTTCTAGTAAATAATCATTGTTGAAGAAAAAAATAAGGAAACTATAGTGAAGGTATTTCAGCGACTACTGTATAATAGAAACCCTATATGTAGAAACTGATTTTTTTTAAAAAAATATTGTGCTCTTTTCTTTCCAACTTATGAAACAGGCTGCCTGGCCCCCTCATTTGAGTGGGACGGCCTGTTTCTTCTACCCCTTGTTTTGCATAATCAGATTTGCTACCATCTATTTTTCATTCACTGTGTGAAAAATAACATTCACATCTTACAAGCACTACCCGAACTCTCAAACATTTGAAACAATTGCTTCAGTCTCTGAGTGTGTGCTCAGCTGGACTATCTGGGTGAGCAGTAAGATGCTTCTGGGTTCTCTCTGTCAATGTTACTTTCAATAGATTTAGTTTTTAAATTATGCTCTATTATGGAACCTCCCAACTGATTTTTTTTTTCTTTGACCCTTTAAATAGGATACTTGCTATTTACTCAGTGAAAGAGCCTCACACATTTTGGTGTCTTCAGAATTAACTCAAGCCAATTGTATCCCTCAGCAATCTTTCAAAATGCCTCTTCCTAACTTTAATCTCTAGCAGGCATCTCCCAATTTCTTTTGGTTATTACTCTTGGTGACTCCCACTTATAAGAATGCAATTCCCGGGATTCATAATTAGCAAGGGGGCTGAAATTTCCTCATGGCTAGAGGGGTGTGGAAGTTCTATTTACAAACATTTTCCACATCCCCATTGTGGATATAATGACTAATTTATATTTGTTAAAATTTAAGTTAACAATTTTGTAAAGCTCAGAAAATTATTTTTCTTTTCTAAACAATTGGAACTTTTCCACACCATTAACATTCTTCCCATGTACATCTGCTATATTTCTTCTGAGAAGAGCTCATGGAACTTTTTCTTTGACTAGTTTTATAAAAACTCTAAATCATACATGTTCCTTGCCTTAATACCTGCTCAAGAATTCTTCTGCATCTCTTCTTCTCAGACATATTAACTCTGAAGAGGTCTTCAATAAGACGATAATTCTGAGCATCAATTATATTGCTACAAACAAACAAACAGTTTTAAAAACTCTTTATAATCCTTATAGCCACAATCCATTTTATAATTTAATCTTGCTTCACTATATTTCAAAAAGGAAATAATAAACAAAAAGCTAATATGAATAGAGAGCAAAGTGCTGTATTTTTATCTAAATATTTATGTTCATGTACAAAAGCCAGTTGTACAGAGCAAGATGATACAAAATAGTTACAGCCTTTTAGAAAAAGTGCCTTAATCAACCAGGTTTTTATCCAACTAAATATCAATAAGACTTAAGCTAGTATAGGTACTCCTCGACTTATAAGAGTTCATTTAGTGACCGTTCAAAGTTACAACAGCACCGAAAAATTGACTTATGACTGTTTTTTAGTTACAACCTTTGCAGCATCCCCATGATCATGTGATCAAAATTCAGGCGCTTGGCAAATGGTTCATATTTATGACTGTTGCTATGTCCCCCTTTTGCGACCTTCTGCAAGCCGCCCAGAGTCCCTTGGGAGTTGGGCAGCATAGAAATATAAATAAACATAAACATAAACAAAAACAAAGTCAATGGGGAAGCCGGATTCGCTTAACAACCGGGTTACTAATATATCAACTGCAGTGATTCACTTAACAACTGAGGCAAGAAAGGTCGTAAAATGGGGCAAAACTCACTTAACAAATGTCTCATTTAACAACAGAAATTTTGGGCTTAATTGTGGTCATAAGTCAAGGACTACCTGTATTAATGAGAGTATGCATCATCAACAGTGAATACTTACGAAGCCAACAATTCTAGTGCAATAAGTTTGTCTTTGCTAAAAGTGAAGCAGTTGAGGATATTAACCACTTTTGCTGCAGAAACAGCTACCATTTTCTAGAAACAGAAGAAAAGCAGCCTCAGTCCATGTTACATTCTCATTTTAGGCTCAAAGTACAAGCATTTTAATATTGTAACCGCCCAGAGTTACCTCGTGGTAAGATGGGCGGTCAATAAATTTAATAAATAAATAAATAAATATATTGCAGCTTCTGGCAATAGAAATTTGGATCAGAGAACATATTAATGATTCATTAAGTATGAAAACATGCTGTCCTCAGAAAAGAAGCCAAGCTATAAACTAAATGAATGCAGGAAAGGCAAATAAAAAAAATCTTCAGCGGGATAAAATTTATTATTACATTAATTGTAAGAAGTCATTGATCCTTCAGAAACTTACATGCTGTAATGCCTTCATCGCTTTTAATTGCGGTTCAGCCCATGAGAAGTACCTCAGCAGCTCAACAATCTGCAACAGAAATCATTCTATCATACACCATGTACTTATGCAAGAGAATTTATTTGGAACTACTGTCTTCTGTTGAACTAAAAGCATTTTCTCTCATCTTCAAGGCTTCTAAATGCCTCTTTAATAGGCAATAGTATGATCTGAGCATTTAATAACTTTATGATATAAACATTTTGAGTAATTAGAATGTAAAATTTTCCTCACATTTAATTGATAAGTAAATAATTTATTTCTATAATTTGAAATTTGAACGTTGGTGTTACGGATACTCCTTGAATTTTGACTGTACTTTGGGAGTGGGATTGCCGTCATGAAGCAATGAAGTTATAAAGTGTGACATCATGTGACTGCACCTCTTAGTGACAGCAGTCCAGGCATTCCCAGTTGTTGTTGTAACCCGAAGACATGCGGGCCATTAAGTGGGAAGCAGATGGAAGGAGTGCAGGATTGCAAGGGAGGAGAGGGTGAAGCCTGGTACCGGCCACATGCAAATTAGGGTGATATTGCAGGGTGGGAAAAGCTGAGGGAGGGAGGGGAAAGAGGATGCAGGGTGTGCACACGCGTGCAAGGGGGGGCTGGGGAAAGAGGGCCTGGGGTGAATGCATTTGTATAATTGCAGAGAAAGAAGATATGGGATGTGCACATGAGAATGCTGGTAAACCCAGGGAAGGAGGGTGCTGGTGGGTGCAAGTGAGTGAAGGAGGAAGGACAACACATTGCTTCAAGTGAAGAAAGCCCAGGGGGTGGGATGTTCAAACAACTTGTGATGTTCTCTGCTAGCTTCCCCATTGACTTTGCTTTTGGGAAGCTGGCAGAGAAGGTCAGCAATGGAGATTATGAGTGCAGGATCCTGCAACTGATCTTAAGTGCAAACTAGTTGCCAAGCGCTTAAATTTTGTTCAAGTAACTGCAGGAGCACTGAAATGGCTGGAATTTTGAGGACCAATCAATAGCAATAGCACTTAGACTTATATACCGCTTCATAGTGCTTTACAGCCCTCTCTAAGCGGTTCACAGAGTCAGCATATTGCCCCCAACAATCTGGGTCCTCATTTTACCCACCTCGGAAGGATGGAAGGCTGAGTCAACCTTGAGCCGGTGAGATTTGAACCGCTGAACTGCAGCTAGCAGTCAGCTGAAGTAGCCTGCAGTGCTGCACTCTAACCACTGCACCACCTCGGCTCAAAAGTCCCTTTTTCAGTGCCACTGTAATTTCAAACCGTTGCTGAATGAATGCTTGCTTAAGGACTACCTGACATTGATGATGAGCATTCAGTGTTAAGTCTGTATGTTTCCACATTCAGCAAAGCACAAATCAGAATATATAAAGTACAAACATCTTGTATTGTTCTTTCATACAGTACACTTCTTACAATGTTGGATTAATCAAGGTTAATCTCATGAGCTCTTTGCACAATCCATTGTCAAATGCTGAAAGGAAAACAAAATACCTTTAAGTGCCTTTTTCATGCTGCAGTAAACTTCCCTTAGTTGTAATAGTTTATAAAACAGTTCATCTCCCTTACCTGTTCACTAGAAAAGTATCCATGTACATATTCAATTGCTTTTAATTTGTATTCCATCAAAACAGCCTATAAACACAGAAATAGCATTTGTCAGTCTTACAGGAATTAAAATAGAAGGTTTCTGACAAGTCTGTTGGGTGGACAGAATATCTATCAGCAATATTTTATATGTTTCATAATTTATTTTCTCTTCATTGTTAGCTAACTCAGATACAATTATTTGGTAAAAAGGGAGGGTATACAAGTAGTTCTCAACTTACAACAGATCATTTACTGAGCTTCGAAGTTACGGCACTGAAAAAAAGTGACTTATGACTGTTTTTCACATTTATGACCATTGTGGTATCCCATGGTCATGAGATCAAAATTCAGCCACTTTGCAACTGGCTCATAATTATGACGGTTAAAAAACCCCGGGGTCATGTGATCACCTTTTGCGACCCTCTGACAAGCAAAGTCAATGGGAAGCCAGATTCACTTAACAGCCAACTTAACAGCAGTGATTTACTTAACAATTGTGGCAAGAAAGATCATAAAATGGGGCAAAACTCATTTAACAAATGTCTTGCTTAGCAATAGAAATTTTGGGCTCAATTTTGGTTGTAAGTCAAGGACTGCCTGTAAATTCCTTAAGTAATTGGGCCAAAAGTATCAGTATAATCATTCCAACCTGTCTCCCAAATTCAGTGAAGCTCTCACCTTCTGTATATCTTTATTGTACAAACATTGATTACCTTTCTAATTTCATCAAGAACTGTCTCAAATGCTTTTTTATCCATCTTGTTTTCTTCAGTCACAGCCTTTTGTCTGTTCCAGTCACCTTTTATTGCACAATTGTCTCCTACTGAAAGAATAGAAAGGTTGTTGATGGGAAATTTTTTTAGGAGGATCCATTCATAGGACTATCAAACAATACAGTTGTCTCTCTTAGAATAACAGAAGCTTCTCAGGACAAACATACATTCATATCCAGCCTGATACAAGAATCTCGTACATTATGGTCTTAAGCAGAGGCAACAAGATAAACTTCTTGCAATTGTCTTGTGAAATATGCTTTATATTAATAATGCAATTCAATGCATTTTATATGGGTAGACTCTTTGAATACCACAGGACTCACCTTGTAGTAAAACTGAACCGGACTCATAACGTGCTCTGCTTTTTATGGACCCAACCTCTGTTCTTAAAAGCCTCGTTTTTACCACACTAATATAGAGTCAATCACTTATTTATTCAGTACACTACATACAGAAATCGTGGCCAAACATGACATGTGAACTTCATGGACATTTTCTTTTTTTATACTACATGAGCGGCGCGCATGTTCCAGACTGAATTCCTGTAGCGACATAGGCTCGGCATGCTACTAGGAAGTTAAGACCCCGAGACTGAACAATTTGCTCGTAGGTCAAGCCTTCCAGGCTGGGTTTGGCTTTAAGGAACGGCATCAGGTAGGAAAGCGATCTCCAAGAAATCTTGCACTGCTCGGAAATGCAACAGCTTCAGGTGGCAACCTCGAAACGAGCGAGGCAGGCAGGGCCCAAACCCTGCCCGCAAAAAGGGGAAGACTCGAAGCTCCGTCGCCCGTCCTCCAAGCCCGCGCTCGGCTCTACTTACCATCAGAGGCGGACCAGGAAGCAGGAGGAAAAAGAGCCGCTGGCCGGCGACTGAACCGCCCGCGCGAGTCCCCGAGGCCCCCTCCGCTCGCACGAAACTTCGCTTATCGGCGCGCTTCGGTGACGTCATCAGACAGGCGCCTCCAATGAGGCTCCTGCTCGCCCGTCCTTCGTTTCACAGGGGATGCCGGGAAAGTTGCTCCGGTGCCTGAAGCCCGTGCTGGGCTAAGTGTGGGGCTCCACACGAGGAAAACGACGCCCACGAGCGGGATTTAGGAGGGATTTACTACTCCCGGTGGTCACTAGCGGTTGGAAGCAAGGATAACTTGAGAATTGACTGTTTTCAGCGAGCGCGCATTTTCAGAGCTGTGCCAGGCTTCCTAGGTTTGCCCTCCTGTAGAAGAGGTCGGCTTCAGATCTCACCGTCCTCATCTACTGCCTAGAAATGACAGGAATTGAAGCTCTGTATGGAGGGCACCGACTTGGAGAAGCCTGATAGGGCTGCCTTCCTGTTCACCTTCTTAGGGATAAAATGCCAGTTACTGAGCCAGAGTGCAGACAAAGTTGTGCTTTGACACAGAATCTTATATTAGCCCACCTTCTTTTTTTATAGTCAGTGTTGACTCCTGGCAACCAGCTGAGATCGTCTCTGCAGTTTTCTTGGCCAAGAATTGAGAGGGAATAATTGGCCCAGAGTCACTCAGTTATGTTCATGCCTAAAGTGGGACTAAACTTATAGTCTCTTGTTTTCTAGTGCTGTGCCTTAACCACTAGACCAAACTGGTTGAGATACTAGCGAATACTATTAGCTAAGCTGGTCAATCCAGCTTAGCTAATAGTATTTATTGCAGAGTTCACAGAACAGTTAGGTTGTAATTCCTGGTATCACACATCACATTTAAGCTGTACACAATTTCAGACTACATTGGCTGGATTCACATAAAATGCGAATAAAAGAAACTATTACTTTTTCTGTGCTTTGAGATACTTTTACCTTAAAAAATGAACACTGAAGATGTTGAAGTTGATTATTTACTCATTATTGGTAACAGTATCTTTTTTACAAGGGTATTTTATCATTCATTAGCTCTTTTCCAGGGATAATAGCTTTAAAATTCAATAACAATCTTGTGGCACTACTGAAGTTTTAAAAGTAGTATGTGTAGGACAGGAGCTGGAAATATGTTGGATTTAACATTTATTGAAGATCAATTATGATCAATTATGAATATGTTTCTCTTTCACATCCCTAATAATATTACAGTTGGACAGATTTATATGGATCAGCATATTGAAATATTGATCCAAATTTTGGAATAATGGATTAATAACTTATCTGAATAGCCTCAGGCTGCTTTAGACAAGTGGAAATCATTTACTGTATGCTGTACACATTCACTGCCATTACTCTATTCGCAACTAAGGACTGTGAAAAAGTACAGTTGGATCAAGCCATATGTGCATTTAGTGCAGTCCTGACACACTGGGCATCTGAATGCATTTAAAACTGACAAATCTGAACTGGTTTGTATCAGTGGTGAAATCCAATTTTTTTTTACTACCGGTTCTGTGGGTGTGGCTTGGTGGGCGTGGCAGGGGAAGGATACTGCAAAACCTCCATTCCCACCCCACTCTGGGGCTAGCCAGAGGTGGTATTTGCCGGTTCTCCAAACTACTCAAAATTTCCGCTACCGGTTCTCCAGAACTTGTCAGAACCTGTTGGATTTCACCCCTGGTTTGTATGCTTGTATTCCAGCAAGGTTTACAGCATGGTGTCTCAAGGAAGGTAATGAACAGCCATCAATATTAGTAACCATTGATGAACTGATTCTTCACAACCCACTCTTCGTTTCAAGACTGTCCTGATTATTTGCAATTAGCATCTCTGGGCTACAGATTCCAGAGCTTAACTATATGGTGTATTTATATATACTTAAGATATATAAATATTTCCTTCTGTGAGTCCTGAGTCTGTCTGCATGTGTAGGAGAACAGCTGCTCCAGCCTAGCGCGTCTCTCTTTTCTCTCCTACTTCCCAGCCGAAGAGCCCAACTCGCGGTGGCCCTCCTTCTTTGGAAGGGAGCTGGGAATCTCTCTCCCCCCCGCCCCCGGTCACGTCAGGCATCCGCCGAAAAGATGCTGTCTCGGAGTTGCAGAAGCAAAGAATTTAGTTCATGTTAAGCAGGCGGGTAAGCGCCGAGCTGCAAGCGGCCGACACACAAGATGCCTTTCCCATTCCCTCACTGGCTGCACAGCGTCGGATCGGAGCACACCAGAGAACTCGTCAGCGGTCTTCTTCCTCCTCCTCCTCCTCCTCCTCCCGCGTCCAACTGGCTCTTCAGAAGGACGAGCGAGAGCCAATCGCCAAGCAGGAGAGGTTTCCCGGTACGTATGCAAATAAGCATCCCCGCAGAGCATTGTGGGAAGAGCACGAACCGGAGCTCGCCTCCATTGGCGACGCGGCGGAGCCTCCGGGAATCTGATCCGTGCAGGAGAAAGCGTTTGGAAGCATGGGGGTAAAAGCCCGGCGGCGCATTGCGGGCCACCGTGACCTGAAGTGAGTGGAGCGATCGTGGGAGTGCGTCCCGGCGCGAAGCAAAGCATACTTACCTGGCAGGGGAGACACCTTGATCATGAAGGAGGTTTTCCCAGGGTGAGGCTCATCCATTGCACTCCGGGTGTGCTGACCCCTGCGATTTCCCCAAATGCGGGAAACTCGACTGCATAATTTGTGGTAGTGGGGGACTGCGTTCGCGCTTTCCCCTGATTATTTGGTTTAAAAAATAGAATGAAGCACTTTCAATTACACTAAAAGACTTCAAAGCTGTCCAGCGTAGTGATCTGAACTTGTTTTCCGTTAGTGTGCGTTTGCTCGTTTTTCATAGTTCTCTGCCGCCCCCCCCTTTGCTCGCTGGAGTTTAGTAGAATGGCAAGTGAAAGAAAATTGGTTGAGTTGGTGAGTGGGACACTTATGAAAGCACTTAACTATAGAAAAACTCTTCAAACATAGTGCAAAACCTGAGTATGTGGAGACCTCGCCAAGAGTCGGACTTCATTACATCTGCTGAACTACCAAACTTATTTATGAAAGCTTGTATATGAAAAACACATAGCATAGATTTAAAAAAACCTCCGATTCAAAACTGTAAGAACTTTTGGCGGTCTTCAAATTTCGTAAATGAAAGGTGTTTGATATAATTGCTACATGAAAGAAAGCTCTCAATATTTCTATTTTTTAAACCAAACAATCAGGGGAAAGCGCGAACGCAGTCCCCCACTACCACAAATTATGCAGTCGAGTTTCCCGCATTTGGGGAAATCGCAGGGGTCAGCACACCCGGAGTGCAATGGATGAGCCTCACCCTGGGAAAACCTCCTTCATGATCAAGGTGTCTCCCCTGCCAGGTAAGTATGCTTTGCTTCGCGCCGGGACGCACTCCCACGATCGCTCCACTCACTTCAGGTCACGGTGGCCCGCAATGCGCCGCCGGGCTTTTACCCCCATGCTTCCAAACGCTTTCTCCTGCACGGATCAGATTCCCGGAGGCTCCGCCGCGTCGCCAATGGAGGCGAGCTCCGGTTCGTGCTCTTCCCACAATGCTCTGCGGGGATGCTTATTTGCATACGTACCGGGAAACCTCTCCTGCTTGGCGATTGGCTCTCGCTCGTCCTTCTGAAGAGCCAGTTGGACGCGGGAGGAGGAGGAGGAGGAGGAGGAGGAAGAAGACCGCTGACGAGTTCTCTGGTGTGCTCCGATCCGACGCTGTGCAGCCAGTGAGGGAATGGGAAAGGCATCTTGTGTGTCGGCCGCTTGCAGCTCGGCGCTTACCCGCCTGCTTAACATGAACTAAATTCTTTGCTTCTGCAACTCCGAGACAGCATCTTTTCGGCGGATGCCTGACGTGACCTGGGGGGGGGGGAGAGATTCCCAGCTCCCTTCCGAAGAAGGACCACCGCGAGTTGGGCTCTTCGGCTGGGAAGTAGGAGAGTAAAGAGAGACGCGCTAGGCTGGAGAAGCTTTTCTCCTACACGGCGTTAACGCTGGAGATCATGTATCCAAGCTACATGCAGACAGACTCAGGACTCGCAGAAGGAAATATTCTGTTACCCTGGCCTCTTGCCTGGAGATTTTAGAGAGTTAACTTTTTTTCTAAACAGTCAAGCTTCATATAATTTACAGAATAATAGAATGGAATGGAATAGGAATAAAGTGTAATTAGACACACAAGGAATTTGTCTCTGGTGCAGAAGGTCTCAGTGTACATAGTAAAGCAACATAGTTATCATTTCAATAAGGGGGTAGTAAACAAGATAAGAAGGATAATAATGCTACATCTAACATGGGTTAATTATGTAGACTTAGTAATATGAGAATTAGGTGTTCAGTAGAGTGATGGAAAGAGGAAAGAAATTGTCCCTGTGTCTATTTCTTTTGGCATGCAGTGGCCTATAGCGGCATCCCATCCCAAGGGGAGGAGTTGAAACAGTTTATGTCTAGAATGTAGATACTGTATTTTCTCAGCCCTCCTTCTGATCCGCACAATATTCAGGTCTTCAATGGAAAGAAGGCTGCTTACAATTGTTTTTTCTGCAGACTTAACTATCTGTTGGAGTCTGTACCTGTCCTGTTTGGTTGCTGTACCAAACCAGACAGTTATAGAAGTACAAATGACAGACTCAATAATTTGTCTGTAGAACTGCATCAATGGCTCCTGGGGCAGTCTGAACTTTCTGAATTGATGCAGGAAGAACGTTCTTTGTTGTGCCATTTTAATGATGGTTCTAATGTTAGGTGTCCATTTCAAGTCCTGAGAAATTATAGAACCCAGAAACTTGAAGGTCCCTACTGTTGATACTGTGTTGTCTAATATTGTAAGAGGTGGTAGAATAGGAGGGCTCCTCCTAAAATCCAATCTCATCTCTACAGTTTTAAGCATGTTCAGCTCCAGATTGTTCCGGCTGTACCACAGGGCCAGTTGTTCAACCTCCCGTCTATGTGCAGACTCATCACTGTCTTGAATGAGACCAATGACTGTTTTATCATCTGCAAACTCCCCTTAACAGAGGGATCCTTAGGGATGCAGTTATTGGTATATAGAGAGAACAGCAATGGAGAAAGCATACACCCCTGAGGGGCGCCTGTGTTAATTGCCCAGGTATTAGATCTAATTTTCCCTAGCTTCACCTGTTGGTTCCTATCTGTCAAAAAGCTACCGTAATAATCCACCTACAAGTATGGACAGGCACAGCTAGCTGAATCAGTTTAGAGTGAAGAATTTCTGGAATGATGATATTGAATGCTGAGCTGAAATCTACAAAAAAGACCCGTGTATAGATCCCCGGGGATTCAAGATATTGTAAGATGTTGGGCACTGCTATGTGGAAAATGCACATGCATTGAAAATAAGAGTTTGGAACTCCTGTGCAATTATTTGAAAGTATATTTATTAACCAGAATGGCATTTAATTTTCAGTAAATATGTTTAAGGTATTATATTCTGCCTGTTATTTATTTTTTTCATTTTTAAGAAGAATAATTGCAGAGACAACTAATACAGAGAGCTAAATTGGTGTAATGTAAGTATCAAGCCAGAAAACCAGAGACCCTGAGTTCTAGCCCTGCTGGGTAATCTTGGGCCAGTCACTTTCTCTCAGCCCTAGAAAGGAGGCAATGGCAAACCAATTTTGAAAAACCTTCCCAAGAAAACTGCACACAGTCTAGGAGAATTGGACAGAAGGAAAAAATAATAGTTGGTAGTTTTCAACTGCCAGAGTTATACATCTCTTTGTGTGCATACAGCATAATATATAATTCAGTGGTTTCCCACCCATTGTGCAATCCTGCTAGTTAAGGATAAAAAACCCTAAATAATAAAAATCTTACTAAAATGGTTAAAATTACAACTGAAATTAAATATGAACTGATTATGAAAAACCTATGTTGTGCAACCTGTGCTTCTTTGAATAATGTTGAACTAGGATTTCAGATTGGCAATAGAAATTCTATATTTTGGGATCCCCTTGTTGGGGAAGCTGTGAATTGCTTTGGCATATGACTTTACGGCAATAAATGCCATAACAGGTAAGTGGTACTGCCAGTATTTGTTCCCCATTGATGATAATCAGAAATGTTGGCTGTGCTGCCTAAACAAGCCTACTGGATTATTTAGGTTTTTGAATTTGCATGATATACTGGACCATAAATTTACCCCATTGGTGGGATTGCACAACGCTCCATGCTAAAATGTGGTTGGCTAGTTTGTAGTTTGGTGCATCTTGTGAAGATAGCCATGGTTTGAGGACATACTAATTTAGCTTTTTGCATGTTGATGTCCCTCAAAGTATGATTTCCATCACTGTCGGCCGACAAAGTTGCATGACAATGATTCAAATTGTAGGGCCTTTTCCAGGTGCTGAGGTAATGCTCTCCCTTGGTTCTTGAGTTTCAGAAAACCCTGAGGTTTCTGAAGATTCTGTATTTACTGTCCCATTGCTGATCCAGCTCCTGCCTCTCTTGCCTCAGTAGTCAGCCTATTTCCTTCCAAATAATAAGTGACCAGTTTAAGAGACTCTGAATACTTTCTGGCTGCTCTGCATGTTGTTGCAATACTGGAGGAAATAGTATTTGAATGTAATGTACAACTAAAGGATGTGTTAAGCCCAACTCTCTCACATGCAGGGGTATAAGGCAAAGACAACATAGCATGCAGGAACAAATATCGGGATGATGGCACTGGGTGTTTGTGCCAGTGGGAAAGGCCTCATTGAAGAAAACATCTACAGATAATCTTTGACTTGCAACCATTTGTTTAGCAACCATTCAAAGCTACAATGCCATTGAAAAAAGTGACTTGCAACCAGTTCTTTCACAACCATTGCAGCATCTCCCACGGTTAGGTGATCAAAATTTGAGTGCTTGGCAAACTAGTATGTATTTACAACCGTTGCTGCTTCCCAGGGTCATGTGACTTTTTCAGCAGGATTCCAACAAGCAATGAGGGAAGCCAGATTTAGTGAACGATTGCATGATTCACTTAACAGTTGTGGCAAAAAAAGGTAAAATTGGGCGTAACTTACTTAACTGCCTTGCTTAGCAACAAAAATTCTGCTCCAGTTGTGATCTTAAGTTGAGGACTTCCTGCAGAGGATAGTTTTACAGAAGGTAGCGACATACTGTTGTAAGGAATATCCTTCTGGGTTCAGTTTCAAGTGGGGAAAAAGACACTGGATTCAAGGAAGTTGCTTGGAAAGAAGGTTTAATGGTGGACAGGAGCACATGGCATGGGCTCCTGAACAGAAAAGGTGGATCACATGCTTCCAGATGTTGGGAGAGGAGAGAAGGGGAGGAAAAGATGCTGAGTCTCTTGGTTTTATGACCTCTGTTGGGCCCCACCTCTTAGTTTCCTGTTGCTGTGTATGTAATGCACTCCGATTGACTGTCAGACTCTCATGGGCATGCTGGGGCAACTCTGGTGGGCTGTCCTGAGTCCCAGGCTTGGCTGATGTAATCTTCCCAGGTCCCATGTGGTGTAATTACCATGTGGTGAGATGGGCAGAGGGCTAATCCTATTTTTCTTATGTAGAATAGACTGTCCATTGACAAAGGTGGGGGGATGAGTGAGCTGGGCCATTCCTTGATGGCCCATTGAGAAAGGTGGGGTCTACCAAGAGTGAGTCTGTTTCCTTTCTAAAAGCATGTTTCTCAATTTCTCTAGGGATATTCTATATAATATTCTGCCTTTTTAATTTTTCCTAGGATATTTCATTTTTTCCAGGAGAGGGGTGGGTGCTAACTTCCTACAATACCATAACCAGCATTGAGTCTGACAATTCCTCAACACAAGAGTACTGAATGTGGATCCATCTGATCATCACAGCAGCTTCTTTCTGGACTCCCTCAGTGTTTTTCAAACTTGGCAACTTAAGATGTGTGGTTTCACACATGCTGGCTGGAATTCTGGGAGTTGAAGTCCACACATCATAAAGTCGCCAAATTTGAAAAACAGTACTCTAAATGCAATTTTATATTGTCTTAATTCTGTGGTCAGAATTTCAAGAGTTTATATCAGAAGTGAGGAACGATGGCCCCTTTAACTTGTGGACTTCAATTCCCAGAATTCCTGAGCCAGCACGGCTCAGCATGGCTGGCTCAGGAATTATGGGAATTGGAAGTCCACGAGTCATAAATGGGCCATAATTCCCCGCCCCTGGTTTATATGAACGCCCAGCTAGGAGATGCAGTGAAGGGTATAGGCTGCTGGTGTTGAAGTCCCCTCAGTGACGGGGCGTTTAAAGCGAGGCGAGGAAGGCGTCTTCCCGGCGTCTCATAAGACTGCGAGGGCCTGGCGCTGAAGGAGGTGGAGCCCCCGAACAGTGCAGCAAGCGAAAACATCCTCCCCTTCGAGTTTACGTAATGACAAGAGCCTCGCTTGGATCTTCGCAACCAGCCACGCCCCTCCGCCGGCTTCCCTCTGCTCTTTTTTTTTCTCCCGCCGCTCAGGGCCGGGCTAATCGGCTCCAGACCCGCCCTTCCCTCGCGGCCCCGCCCCTCTCGCGCGCTCTCTGCCCTTTGACGTGGCACCGGTTCCCCCCCCCCCCGTCCTCAGCCATGATTGTTGCGTCGGCGGCGCTCAGCCTGCTGGGTTCAGTGTGCGCGAGAGCGAAGTGAGAGAGGCGGTTGGAGGCTCGCGGAGCCGAGGTGAGTCGCGCGAACGGAAGGACTGGAGGGGTCACCGAGGAGGCTCGGTCCCTCGCCGTCTGGGCCGGTGAAGCTGAGGTGGGGCACCTTCGGGGAGACACCCACCGGTCCGGTATAGGGAGCGGGAAAGGAGAAGGGTCTCTTTCGACTTCTTCCGAGCCCGTCCACTCTCTTGGTGTTTACCGGAGGGGATGCCGTTCGCGCTCCCTTGCCCAGTATCCTAAGATGTCCTCGTGGGCTTCAAGCCGGAGGGGCTTCCCTTCCTTTGAAATCGTTTAGCCTGGTGTTGGTGGAGGTTTTGCCTTCAGTATCTTCCGTCCTGCCCGTCTTTATCCGTTCTTCTCCCTTCCTCTTCTTCCAATCACTCCCCCCCCCACCCCAATAGCTTTAAACCCCAAACTGGGTTTCCGACATTCGGAGAGAGGGTTTCCCAACTTGGGAAGGAAGGCATTGTGGGTGTGAATTGGGCAGATCAGTGAGTGTGCTGCTTCCCTGTTGAAGTGGGTGTGTTTGAACGTTAGACCTTCATGGAACTGTCATGTGGAGCCGGACTCTCGTTTTTTTTCCTCTCTCTCTCTGTCTTTGACCGTCCCATCTTTTCTGGAAGGGGGTCTAAAGTCTGATCCTCCTAGTTGCATCTAACCTCTGACATCATCCCAAGGTGACATTGTGTACAGGTAGTCCTCAACATACGACCACAATGGAGCCCAACATTTATGTTGCTAAGTGAGAAATTTGTTAAGTGAGTATTGCCCCATTTTACGACTTTGCTTGCCACTTTTGTTAAGTGAATCCCTGCAGTTCTTCAATAAGTAACACGGTTGTTAAGTGAATCTGGTTTCCCCATTGACTTTGCTTGTCAGAAGGTTGCAAAAGGACTCTGGGACACTGCAACTGTCATAAATGTGAGTCAAGCATCCAAATGTAAATCATGTGACCATGGAGATGCTGCAACAGTCATAAGTGTGAAAAATGGTCATAAGTAACTATTTTTAGTGCTGTTGTAACTTCGAACTGCTGTAAATTGAGGACTACCTGTATATTAAACCTATTTCTAAAGCAGAAAAGGGAGAGAGAGATCAGTGTCCTTTTTTAAAATGAAAGTAGGCTGTGGAAAAGTGTCAGTAAAAAGGGAGTAGAATAATGTAAAGGGGTTCTTAAAATCAAAACATTAAGTGGGAAAGAGAGAAGAGAGGACTAGAATAGATTCGGTTTTTTTGGGGGGGGGGAGAAAGCTTAGTAGATTTTTGTAAACTTGAATATTTACTTTTTATAAATTCAAGTGTGTCTACTCACTCTGCTGCTAGTGGCAAATACTGCCAGTTGTACAAAATAATACATGCACGGTATATTCCTCAAAAACAATATAGTTCTGAATCAGACAGTAGCAAATATGGCTTGAGCATTTGTGAGCCAAGATATTAGATGCATGAAGGGGAACTTCATAGAATCATAGGATTTGAAGGGGCCTTGGAGATCTTATAGTCCAACCTTCTGCCAAGATAGGAGTCATCGTACCATCTTGGACAAATGGTTATCCTAGCCTTCCTTGAAAACCTTCAGCGATGGAGCACCCACAACTCTGGCAGGCAGGTTGTTCTATTGATTACAGTTCTCACTGTCAAGAAATTCCTCCTTATTTTCAGGTTGCTTCTTATCCTTACTTCAGGTGCTATGGAGAATAAATTGACATCTCTTCCCTTCATCTTCAAGTATTGTTATCATGTCTGCCTTCTGTCTAAACATACCTAGTTTTTTCAGCCATTCTAAAGAAGCCATAGAAAGGATTTAGCTTCCAGGTCTCTTATCATCTTTGTTTCCTTTTCTTTTTCTAGGGCCTCACTATCTTTTTTGTGTGTGGTGTCAGAACTGAACACAGTATTCCAAATGTGGCCTTACCAGTGCAGTGTAGAGCATATCCCTTGATCTTGATACAATCCTTCAGTTGATACAGCCCAGCCCAGGACTGTGTTGGCTGTTTTGACAGCTGCAGCACACTGCTAATTCATACTTCAGCAGTGGTCCATCAGGACATCTAGATCCCCCTTATAGGTACTACTGTTGAGCCAAGTACTGCCTATCCTGCATCTGTGCAGCTAGTTTTTCCTGCCTAAGTGCAGGATATTACTTTTCTTGCCATTGAACTTCATCTTGTTGGATAGGCCCCAATGCTCAAGCCTGTCAACATTCAAGATCTGAATCATGACTTTATCTTCTGAAGTGTTAGCAGTTCCCACCAGCTCTGTGGTGGGAACAAATTTGATAAGTGCCCCTTCAATCCCCTCATCTAGGTCATTTATGAAGATGTTGAAGAGCAATGGTCCCAAGATAAAACCTTGAGGAAGCTCATTGCATACTTCCCTCCATATAGATGTAGTTCCATTAAGGACCACAAGCTGAGTGTTTTTGGTAGTGGTACTGTCTCTCTTACATTGTTCTATTTTACTGAGAAATAGGCTGTGGTCTATTTTACAAAATGCCTTACTGAAATCTAAGTATGCTGTATCCACAGCATTTCCTTGGTTCATTAATTTAGTCACTTTATCAAAGAAGGCAGTAAAAATCGTTTGGCGTGATCTGTTCTTAACAAACCCATGCTGGCTTCTAGTAATCACCATTTCTAGGTATTCACAAACTAGCTGCTTGATTATCTTTTCCAGGATTTCCCCAGGTATTCATGTCAAGCTGGTGGATCTGTGGTTTCTTGGATACCCCCCCCCCCTTAAAAAAAAAGTTTGGAACCAGACCAGCTTTTTCCCAGTCCTGGCTCCAGGAGCTCTCAGATCTCCTTCAATGATTCTGAAATTACATCTGTCAGCTCCTTCAGTACCCTGTGATGTAAAGTATCCAGTCCAGAGACTTGAACTCATTCAGAGCAACTAGTTTCTAACCAATTTCTTAAATATTTTGACCTGCATTTCTCTCTTATCTCCCAGGATGCTGTTTTTGATGTGTTGGACTATTTTTTTTTTACTTTTGCAAAAAGACAGATGCAAAAAAGGAATCAAGCCTTCTCCCTACTGTCACCTTTTTGTTATTTTCTCCTACTAGTGAACCAACCATTTCCTTGACTTTCCTGTAGCTCCTTACATATTGAATTTTGTTGTTATTTTGGGTATTTGTTGCAAAGTCTTAGCTCATTCTTGAACCTTAGCTGTCCTGACTCCGTCCTTGCAAAATTATGCTATTTTCTGGTAATCTGCTCAGGTTACAAGACCCTCTGTCTATTCTTTATACTTGCCCTCTTTGTCCCTCAGCTTGTCATACAGTTCTTTGTGCAACCGTGCTGGTCTCGTGAAGTGTCTCTTGTTTTACTTTGTGTGATATTGTTTTTGTTTGGGCCTTTATTATTTCATTTTTCAGAGTTTTCTATGCATCCTGATTTTTTCCCCCCAGCTAGAATTTCCATCCATGGAATCCTTCTTATTTGTTGAAGTCAGCTCTCTTAAAATCTGGAACACTAGTCCTTCTTCAGTTACCTTTGCATGCAGTATGGTGAATCCTCATATGACATGGTCACTCTCTTCCAAAGTTCCTACAATTTCCACTTCCTCGACCACTTCATCCCTATTAGTAATTATCCAGTGTAGTTGACCCTTTAGTACCCCCTCCATCTTTTGGGTGACAAAGTCAGCTATGCATATTAGGAATCTGTCAGGGTAGTTAAAGTTCCTCTTTACTACAGTATGTGCTTCCTGGATACTTCAACTAACTGATTTATAAAAAAAGTTCATCTATTTCCTCTGCTTGGCAGTGTAGCTTGTAATACATACCTTACAATGTCATTTCTTTTTCCCTTGTATTTACGTGTACCTTAAACTTAATTTTTAAATAGTGAAAAAAGGCAACAAGCAAGTTATGCAATATCTGATTTTTTTAAAAATAAAAGACAGTACTGTATCAGATTTTAAAATCTGACAAATTAAGATCTTATGTACTTTAAGGGATTGAAAGACATTAATATTAACTGTGTGTAACATATTCCGTGGGGATTTGCAGAAAAAACAAGTTATACCCCAAGGGACTAATTTGTAGTCATCTGTTTTCCAGCTTGACTAGGCATATTGAAATAGAATTAAATATTTTTTTCAAAGGGATAGCTGAATATGTGCAGAAGGTTGTTTCCTGGACTTTGAATTGATAACAGTAATTGTTTGACTACAGTAATAAATAGACATATAGCTGATAAATATGTTTAGAAAGAATGAAGTCCATGAAAAAAAAACCAGGTTGATGTACTGGTTTATTTTTTATTTATTAAATTTCTATGCCATCCAGCTCTCCCACAAGGGACTCTTGGTGGCTTACAAATTATAGAAAAAAGTGAAAAAAATTTAAAAGATTAAAATAAACTGATATTAAAAAATTAGTAAAAACTGCGCTAAAACCATGCCTACAACAGCCAAGAGATGGAGGGGATGAGAATGAGATCTTCTTATCCCTTCAGCCACCTCCAGTCTTCTTCTGGGCCCAATTAGCAAAGCCAAGCTTTGATACCCTTCCAGAAGGCCAAAAGGGCGGTGGCAGTTCTCGCCACCACAGGGAGAATATTGGGGCTCCAGCAGAAAAAGGCTCTTCTTGATCCACCTGCAGACTTGATTCCTTGATTCCTTAGCAGATGGGATCCATAGCAGGCCTCTGCCACTGGCATGAGTGGGGGAGAGACAGCTTCTCAGATACCCTAGACCAGGGGTGTCAAACACGCGGCCCATGGGCCGGATCCAGCCCGTGATAGTCCGCGGAGTTGGCCCGTGGGCCATCCTGGACCTGACAAGGGACCGGCCCCTGCCGCCCTGGCCCCGGCCACGCCCACCCAGTCGGCCGCAATGATCAGGCCATGCCCACTCTGCCCCCCAAGGACAAACAAAATCCCGACGCAGCCCATGAAGGGATCAAGTTTGATACCTCTGCCCTAGACCCATGCCATGTAGGGCTTAAAGGTAACAATCAACAGCTTGAATTGGATACAGAAGCAAACTGGCAACCAATGCACCTTGCTCAGTAACGGTATATGTGCGGCCCTAGAAGCATCCAGGAATGTGCATGCTACTGCATTCTGCACCAGGTGCAGCTTCTGAATACTGTTAAAAGGTAACCCTGTGTAGAGCGCATTACAGTAATCAGTTGAGATATGATTAGGACTTGAGTAACCATGCATAGGGCCTCAAGATCCAGGTAAGGATGCAACTGGTGCACAACGTAAAGTTGCACAAAGGCCATCCTAGCCACGACTGCCACCTGCTTTTTGAGCAGGAATTGTGAGTTGTGCAAGTTGTCCACTGAATCGGTCTTGGGTAGTGCAACTCCATGCAGAGTTAATGAGTTAATGATGATAAATCACCGGATCCAGAGATCCCTTGCACAAATTTGAAATTTGATGGTAATATACTGCAGTACGGCGGCACCATTTTCTGCTTAAAAGTGAAAAAAATAGCTGTGTTAAACTTCTGATAGCCGTAGCCCAACTATTTTGCTGAAAAATATCCAAGAAACTGAAACAATAAATGTATCACGACTGCAGTCATCTGTACATAATTCATTTTTCCCTTAGTAGTTCCTCAGAGAGCAGCCATGAGATGTAAAATCGTTACCTACCTGCTTCTAGGAAATTTTAGATACCATCAACTATCATGAAGCTCAGTAACTCTTAAATATGACCAGCATTTTATCCTGCCTTTTCCTGATTTGTACTTTAAATGCCTATTTGATTAAGAAATTATTATTTATTTTATCTTAATATAATATATAGTACTATTGTAATTAGATTGTTACTTTTATTTAATTCATTCTATCCAATAGAAGAGGTGGGCTCTGGTTTCTGCTTCTATTGCATACTGCTATTGAGCTTGCACTAAATAGTTTCCAAATTTTGTGTAGTATAACAATTGTCCTTGGTTAGCACATAAGAAAGTATGATGCATAGTGCATAGTAAACTACCGTAGGCTGAATTTGTTAGTTTAAACGCAGCAGTTCTTTTAGACTGTTTTCAAATGAATGCAAGTGATAACCATGATAATTTGTCAAAATAAGATTTTTCAAAATGAAAAATACATTGTAGGGTAACACCTTTCAGAATTGCTGTAATGTTTAGGAGTGAAACCGTTGCTTAAGGTACATGTGCTTGTGCATTTGGAAATTTCCAAATTTGCATTTTGTTAAGCAGTGAAATAGCTACTAAAGAGAACAGAGACTCCTAATTGTTATTCATTTTCCTTCTATAATTTTATGGATAGACAGGAATTTTCATGGTTTCCAGATGACTGGTAATGAAAGTACATGAATTCCCTAAACATAGAGGTCTCCAACATTTGTGGCTTGACGGCTCGACTGGGAGGGAGAAGAGGGGAACTAGGCTGCGGGAGCGGAGGGCCAGCGCATATGTAGCCCTTGTGCAAGTGGTGGGCCGGCAAGCGTGCAAGCTGCCCTTGCATGAGCAGCAGGCCTGCACATGCGTGCCTGCTGGCCCACTGCTCACACGAGTTAAGCTGTGAGTGCACACGTTCCGGCCAGCACCTCACGCAGCCCAATTCTGAATAGGCCAGGGCCCAGTAGTGGGCCGCGGCCCGGGGGTTGAGGACCCCTGCCCTAAAAGTATTGCATTGCTTTTAATTTATCCTCAAGAACTTGCATGGTTAAATTCAATATATATATATTTGCTACAGATACAAGAGCTTCATAATGACAACCTTCTTGGAGTTCATTCAGCAAAATGAAGATAGAGATGGTGTTAGATTCAGCTGGAATGTGTGGCCTTCCAGTCGTCTTGAAGCCACAAGAATGGTGGTTCCAGTTGCTTCTCTGTTCACACCACTAAAAGAGCGTCCTGATTTGCCTCCCATTCAGTATGAGCCAGTTCTCTGCAGTCGCACTACCTGCCGTGCTGTTCTAAATCCGTTATGGTAATTCCAATAAATATTGCGGTTTTTGCTGACATATTATTAGTCTTCTGATTAAAAGATTGCTTTGTCCCAATTTTACCAATTATGAGCAGTCAGTCTTTGTATAGCATTATAGCTGTACTGTTATGCAATGTGAATAACAGAGCTTATAGAAAAAAATGGGGTTGGGGCAGATCATTCAAGACTGACAACACATTCACAACCCAAATATTACTAAACACAATAATCCTATTAAAGTACTTACGTAGTTGAAAAACATATTAAATTCATAAGTAATGCAAATTTAGACTTATTTTGAAAATAAGTGAAACAGCTTGAGGGATAAAACAGGAGGAGGAGTTGAGGCTGAAGAGTTACGAAGATAATGGAAGAAAAGGATGACGACGATGAGTAGCAGAAGAACAGATGCAGGATTTAGATGAATATGGTCACATCACGTGCTTCTCTTGTAAATAGCTGCTTATATGGCTTTAAATAAGATTAAATTGCATGGACTGCTATTCTCCTTTCTGCACTGTCTTCTAACCATTACACATTCTTCCCAAACGCAATTAGAACTGAAGCAGAATGCTTTTTTATGGTGGCTTGCTGGACAATGACTTTACTTGACCCTCATCAATAAGTTGTTGCAGAGCTTTGGTTGAAAATTACTTTGCATGAGATTGAAACAGCTCCTCTAAGTCCTCTTCCTCCACTTTGTCAAACCCAGCCTGCTGAGTGAGAGCAATACAGTTTGCTTTTATTTGGAAAACTCTTTTATGTGGTCAATGCCTTTCAAATCATACATAAAATCAGAAGGGCCACCAAGCATTATGACAATAGTCTGTTTTAACCTCATTTTGAGTTTACAGAATAATACAAATTGCATTCTTTATGTTGAATTGCTGCAAAAATTGAGGAACTGTGCATTTTTATCCTCAGTAGCTGTGATAGCCATCTTATATAACAATGTATAAAGTCAACAAAACTGTGGAGTTCTTGCTGCTCTCCTTGGTAGCTCCTTGATTGGAGAATTATTTTATGCTTGACTTCACCTCCACCAGCACTGGCAGAGCAAACTATAGTAGATACATAGGTGGCAGCCTCTCCTTTCACTAGCACTGATTATGTTACATAGTTGGGTAATGAAACATACTGCAAGAAACAACCAAACTCAGACCACCAAGGATTGCATAGTTCAGCCCTGAGCAAAATATTCTCTTGTATTGATAGCAGTAATTCTCTGATCGAGAGGTTGGAAGAGTATTGTTGTATTAGGAAATAAAAATAGGATTTTAATTTTTGGTGAGAGCTCAGTAATGGCCAAAGGATGATTTGGTATACAGGTAGTCCTTGACTTACAACTATTTGAAAAGGAAGAGGGATGCCTTGGACTTTTATTTTTTGGGACATGTTACTTGGAGGCTTGACATATTTGTTTAGTGACCAAAGTTACAAAGGCACTGAAAAAAGTGACATGACCATTTTTCACACTTAGGACCATTGCAGCATCCCCATGGTCAAGTGATCACAATTCAGACCCTTGGCAACTAGTTCACATTTATGATGGTTGCAGGGTCCTGGGGGTCATGTGATCACTTTTTATGACCTTCAGACAAGCAAGGTCAATGGGGAAGCCAGATTTACTTTACAATTGTGTTACTAACTTAACAACTGCAGCGATTCACTTAACAACTGTGGCATGAAAAGTTGTAAAATGGGTCAAAATTCACTTAACTGTCTTGCTTAGTAACAGAAAGTTTCAGCTCTATTGTGGTCATAAGTCGAGGACTACCTGTATTGTCCAAAACAATTTGATTAATAAAATCCACATTTTTGCTCTTATAAACACTTCAATTTTGTTTTCTTCAACTTAAGATATCCTCAGATGTGTTTAGAAGTTTAACTAAGGTCTGCTCTATCTTTTACCCCCTTTTGCTGTGTCTGATATGGACACCAATGATAGATCTGGTAATTGGTTGCATGGTAAAAAGTATCAGGCTTCAGTTTCAGGTTGCTGGTTTAAGCATTATAGTCAATCTATCCTTAACACCTTTGAATCCTGGAGCTTATGCTTCCTTCCCTGAGATATCGGTTTGTGATGGCTTGTTTTCCAATGAAAACCAATTGCATCAAAACAATATCTGAATAATGTATAGTCTTTGCATTAAATTATTTTTTATTATTGCAGAAAATACCCTCAGCAAAAAATCTTCCTGTTATCCTCTCAGCATTTCTTCCGATTGTTTCTAATTTTGCTAGTAGCACACACAATGTCAAATATTTCATTTATTTAAAACAAGTTTGAACATTTCAAAGTTGTTCTGTGATGCTAAAGCTTTTCTGTTTCTTTCTCTGCCTGAAATTTTATCATCAGCATGTTTCTTTGGTATATTTTTTTCAACTAGTGTACTCATTTGGAGGGGGGAGAAGCACAGCTGAGCTGTAATAATACTCCAAAACTGAGGAGAGAGCTGCCACAGACACTAACAAAGTACCATATATGTGATAACTGATTTAAGTAGACAGTGAATAAAGCAGCTAACTATTGTGTTCAAGTGGTTATAGCTTGCTATGTTCATTTGCCATTTCTGATTGATGCCATATTGAAACTCAGGAAAATTATGTGTAAATCATGCTATACAAACATTGTTCTCTTTATCAATTGTATATGAGTGAATTAGTATTGCATAAACATGCTACAGTATATGAGAACTGATTCTACAGTGAACTTAGACAGCCCAGCAAAAACTAATTAGAGAGGAGCTAAAATAGAGCGTCCAAAGAGTCAAACTTAATAAGTTTTGTTAAAAAAAACCTAGAGATGAAAGTATGTAATTTATATTCAGATTTGAGCTTGAAAGTGCATTCTCTCATAATTTATTGAAACATTTAATATTATGTTTGTAGCCAGGTTGATTATCGAGCAAAACTATGGGCTTGCAATTTTTGTTATCAGAGAAATCAGGTAAGCCAACATTTATATTTGTCCCAGCTATTCTAACATTTTTTTGCTTTATTAAACACACAGATATTATAGTGATAGCATGGTGAAAATAAAAAGATGCAAAAATCATTTTGATGTTATGTAGAAATGAATCAATGTTAAATCTGAAATAATGGTTAACAGAGCAAATGTTGGGTAAGTAAAGAAAAAGGAACTGTAAATCCTGGAAAAGAAGTGTCATTTTCTTATCTTTGTTGAAAAAGGATTATATTTTTTGACAAGCAAAATTGTATTAGTAATTTTTTATATGTCAAATGTAGATTAATCTTTCTGATGATATATATGGGTAATCTTTACTTAATGACCATAATTGGACTAGCAAAACGGTAACTAGGCAAAGCACCATGTAACCACCCTTTAGTGATGGCAGTTCCTATAGTCTCAACCGTGGTTGTTAGGCCAGGACCATGCCATCATTTGGCAAGGATCTCCTGCCTACCATGCTTGCTTCCGCTTCAACTGTCCCCATCTGTTCATATCTCCATCACTGTCGTTTTGGCCACCCTGCATTTTCTGGTCTTATTCCTATTCTCCAGTTGATCTTCATTATCTTGTTCCTTTTGCTGCTGGTTTGGGATCCAGGCACTGGGCAAGGGTAAAGCCCTGCAACGGAGCCTTGCCTGCTGATTTGAGCTGGCTGAGCCTGTCTGATGGGACAGCAAGTCATGGCGTGCTCCATTACCAGGCGAGGCAGGAAAAGCTACAGTGAAGGTGGAGGCAAAGAGGGAGGTGCTGTTCAAGATGACAGCAGAATTGGAGGAAGCTGAAGGCTAGGGACTTCCTGGAGGTGCAGTGTGTGGAAACAGTCCTGGAGAACCGGCCTGCCAGGCTTCAGCAAGGAGTGGAGGCAAGCCGCCTGTCAACAGAACCTAGGCGCAGTCCCTCTGTTCTCTCTTGGCTCAGCCTTCCTTCTGCTAAGCCTTGCAAAGGACTAGCAGCTTTCAGTGCACTGAAGCCCACAGACCTGTTCTCTCAGGGCACTTCTGACATGTGCCCTGCAGCTCTTGTCCCTCCACTTCCTCCAGTTCTGCTGCCACCCTGAGCAGCACTTCCTGCACAGTCTCCACCTTCATCTGGGGAGCCACCGCCCCTCCTGTGTAGCCTGACAATGGAGAATTCCTCCCTTTGCCATCCTGCTGCCTCTTCCCTTGTAGGGCCTGGCAAGCTGCTTCAGCTGACAAGGCTCTGCCACCCTGCTGCACTTGCTGTGTATATCCCAGGGCTGCACTCGCCCAGCTCCTGCATCCTGGCCCTGCAGGAGGAGGAAGAAGACTGTGAAGGTCAACTGGGGGTAGTGGCAGTGGGGGGGTGGTGTAGCAGGAGTATGTGGCAAAGAGCAGGTGATGAAAAGTGTAGAACCCAAATATTGATCATGTGACTGTGTGGGTGCTGCATTAGCCAGAACTCCGAGGAGGGCTGGTTGTAAGTAGCATTTGTTCAATGACACTCTAACTTTGAATGGTCACTGAACAAACCAAAGAACACAAATAGCAATTTGTTGTTGTCAGCCATTCAGTTGTGTCCAATCCTCGGCCACTCTAATTAATATCAAAATAAGTCCAAAAATAAATTGAGGACTAATTTTCCTTATTGTGATGTGCATCCCAGGCTAAAATGACGAATGGTAAGTCTGAAAGATTTCAGGTAGAATGATATGGTATGAATATTAAGATGCACAAATAGAAATAAGGATAGTAATAAAATTCAGAATGTATTAGGTTTATATGAACATTTCTGTCATTTTTCTTTCAGTTTCCTCCTACATATGCTGGCATAACTGAAATGAACCAGCCTGCAGAACTTTTACCACAATTTTCTAGTATTGAATATGTTGTACAGGTAAATATTATGATTAAAAATTTAGAGGTGAGTGTTGAGCTAGTTAACAATAGTAGAGGGAGAAGTTGTGATGACCAGTATGGCAGCATATTATAACAATATGCATTATCATTTGTTAATATAATGGAATAAATCAAAATTATGCTTTTCACTGTTCGGCATAATTTGATGTGGTATATCATAGAATGGTATGATTTATTTTGTAAGAACAGCATAGATACTTCTCATATGATAGCATATAGATGCTTGCTCAGCATTATAGATGTTACCTATCACATTTGTTCTTAACACATTGAACAGTATAACAACATAAACTTGAATTGCACAGAAATATGCTCAAATTCTACATTTGCAGAACTCAGCACATAACACTTTGTGAATATTTGTTTATTGTTTTTTAAAAAACCCTAACCATGAAAGAAGCATAAAATAGGAAAGCAAAAAATCAATAAGTGTTTTGCAAATATTATAAAACCGAATAACATTTTCAAAGTAATCTTAGTCTATATATTAAGATGTCAATTTAACAATTCATATATTATTAAAATCAAATATAATATGCAAGAATCAATAGCAATAAACAATGTAGTATATTTTTAAAATCAAGATGAGTGACTAACAAGTTCTGTCTACTCTAAAAATTCTATCCTTATTTACCAAGTCATTGAGAAACTCAGGAACTAAAAGCTTAATGTTAGAAGAAATCAACACTCGATACAGTACAAATTCATACCGTGTTTCCCGGAAAATAAGACCCTGTCTTATATTTTTTTGAATCCTGAAATAAGTGCTTGGCCTTATTGCCATGCACTCAAAAGCCCAATTGGGCTTATTATCAGGGGATGTCTTATTTTGGGGAAACAGGGTATGTGGATTTATAATCTGGTAATGCTTTCCATGTTAAGCTGGATAGTTCATTGGATAGTTTTCCATCTAATTTGTTTTTGTTTTAACTGATGCATACTCCCACTCTAAACTTAATTTGCCATTTGGATTATACATAATTTCCAGTGGGAAACAGATTATTCTAGAATTGTAATCAGTTTGATATACTTTGTGAGAATCTGTGGTTTGGTAATTAATGTAAAAATAGGTGGGAAAGAGAATTCACTCTTCAGAATTTGTTTTATTTTATTTGGTTATAAATTATTTTCTAGAATTATTGGGCTTTGTAGTATTCTTACTAAATAGGAGAAAATGATGTGACTTGATTATTACATTTAAAACAATTTTTAGAGAATGAATTATATACTTTATTATTTATACAGGTAGTCCTCAACTTACAATAGTTCATTTAGTAACCGATCAAAGTTACAATGGCAGTGAAAAAAGTGACTTATGACCAATTTTCACAGTTACAACCTTTGCAGCATCCCTATGGTCATGTGACAAAAATCCAGATGTTTGGCAACTGGTTCATATTTATGACATTTGCTATGGATGATGTGATCACCTTTTGCGATCCTCTGACAAGTAAAGTCAATGGAGAAGCCAGTTTCACTTAATAACCAGAATACTAATTTAACAACAGTGATTCACTTAACAACTGTGGCTTGAAAGGTCGTAAAATGGAGCAAAATTCACTTAACAAATGTTTCACTTAGCAACAGAAATTTTGGGCTCAATTGTGGTAGTAAGTTGAGGACTACCTGTAGTGCAGTATCAAACACTTAAATGTTTTGATTAGTAAAAGGGATAACAAGCACTCCAAAATTGGTTTTGGCATTATTAGTCGAATAATACTATTGACAATGATCTGTATTACATGCTAATTTGTCATGGTTCTTTTGTGAATTAATAATATTAATATTACAATGTTTTTCATTTTACTTAAAGCGTGGACCTCAGATGCCTTTGATATTTCTTTATGTTGTTGACACTTGTATGGAAGATGAAGATTTGCAAGCTTTGAAAGAATCCATGCAAATGTCATTAAGTCTCCTACCTCCTACTGCTTTGGTAGGGCTTATTACTTTTGGGAGAATGGTGCAAGTTCACGAGCTTGGCTGTGAAGGAATTTCCAAAAGTTATGTGTTCAGAGGGACAAAGGATCTATCTGCAAAACAACTTCAGGTAGATATCTGATATTCAATTTGATCACTTATTGTTGTGTCTTGGAAAATAGAAGAAGAAAATGTCTACTGTACTGAACAAAGTATTATAGTTCAGGAAACTAAAAGTGCATTTTCTGATTTTCACCTACTTTTGATTTTAAAAATGTTTAAATGGTGTTCTTAAATCTCAGGAAAAATGTTATAAAGTTTGAATTATCTGTCCAGTACTGTCAGTGTATCATGCTCAACTTTAAAGTTGCTATTAGTACTCATACTCTTCCACTTTAAGATTATTAAAAATAGTGGAAAGATGTAATACAGATTTATTAAAAATTTGTAATGACTTCAATAACTTTATACACACATACATGCAGTCTAATAACTGAAGTAGGAGGGTGTATTAGCTGGACCCACAGTCTCCATCTAGTCGGGCTTTTCTCCTCTCAGGAATCCTTTTCCTTTTTCTTCTTGAGACTTGAAAGCTCAGTAATGAGTGAATTGTATAAGCAGATGGGAAGAGAAGCCTTGGAAAGGTATGTCAGAAACTCATGCTCAAACTTGATTCTTAATTATAAGGGGACATAATAGGATTCAGAAAAGGAAGCCAGATAACTGCTTGAAAATGAAAACAAAAAGCTAATCTTACTAATCTATAATAAACTTCAAGGTAGCAAAATAGAGGTATTAGCATAGCAATGAACTGCTTAGGCAGAGAACTAAGTATCATCAAACAAGGCTACATTATAGATTAGTGGGGAGCTAGGGAAAATACACTTTTCTTTTTTAATTCAAGATATTCCAAATTGGGTTATGGATGGCAGCTCTCTTAGTCAATAATGCTTGTAGGTTTTTTTAAAATAAGCACTGTTGATATAATGAACAGAAGGAATAACCTTGAGGAAGAAGAAGAATTGCAACCAAGGCAATGGTCAGATAAAAGAAATCTGAATTTGGGGCAGAAATGTAATTTCAGAAAGCATCTCCGATATTATCCTCTCTAATTCACATGAAGAAAAAAAGGAGGGAGGGGGAAAACACATTCAGACTTGCAAGATTCTGTTACTATAACCCTGTACTAAAACCCTAGTACTGTATTGGCTTGCATGTTTTTGATCCCCAAGTTTGGTCTGTCTTGGAGACCTTCATGAGAATTAGGGAAGATCATGTCTCAAATTATATTTTTGCCCCAAACTCAGATTTCTTTTATCTGACCCATGTCTTGATTACGGCTCTTCCTCTCCTCAAGGTTATTCTTTCTGCCAATTTCATATGGATAGTTGTTATTTTGAGTGATTTGCCAAATATATAACTGTCCTGTTATACACTGTTCACAGGAAATGCTAGGACTTACAAAAATCAATGTATCACAAGTGGGTCGTGGTCCTCAGGTACAACAGCCACCACCATCTAACAGGTATCAATTTTTATTTTTAAAAAAGTGTACTCTAAATTGCTTTACACTAAGTTCTGCTTTGTTATGTATCTCCATAATTACTCTATTTTATCAGTGCTGAACCCTTATGAACCAGCATTAATCCTCTTTTTATTTATTTATTTATTTATTTTGGCTAAGAACCAAAACCATCAGCGTAGGCTACTAACAAAACAATATATAATTTTGGTCTGGTCTGTGTTAATCTCTTGAATAACTTGGGTTATATCCATTGTTATCATGGTGACTATGAACTCCTGAGCTGACCCTGTTTCCATGCCACCTGAGAGCAGATTGTAGTCTCCAAGAACTACCGTGTTTCCCCGAAAATAAGACATGTCCCGATAATAAGCCCAACAGGGCTTTTCGGGACATGCGTTGAAATAAGCCCCCCCCCCGAAAATAAGCCCCCCCATTACTTTCCGGGGGAAGGGGCATGCCGGGAGGTGCTCTTTTTGCGGCGGGCACTTTTTTGGCCGGGAGAGCGAGAGCAAGCGAGAGGCGGGTGCACGCACACCCCACGAGACTGGCTCGGCCCCTCCGGGCTCTGCCTCTTCCAGCATTTTCAAACGCGCTCTTGCCTCCGAGGAAGAGGAGGGGAGCCTCGATGCCTGCCTCGCCGCCCCATCGCAGGCAGGAGCGCTTCAAAACGCTGGCAGAGGCAGAGCCCAGAGGAGCCGAGGCAGTCCCACGGGGTGTGCATGCACCCACCTCTCTCTCGCTCTCTCTCTCTCTCT
>QLTV01001815.1:575852-606192 GCA_003457575.1 Thermophis baileyi
AACCAGCCAGGAGGGGCACGGGTCCCATAAACAAGTGGAGGAGCTCATCGCTCCAATAGCCTTGTCCACTTTCTCAGGAGTCACAGGTTCAAATTCATCCCATATAATTGGACTAAGATCTGCCCCTGTCATCTCGTCTTGAATTGCCCAATCAGAGTCCAGGTCCATCTGAATCTGAGCGACTTTATCTGCCAAATACTGTACAAATTCCTCAGCTCTCCCCTGCAAAGGTTCCTCTTTTCCCTCTATGTTAAGGAGGGAACGAGTTACCTTGAACAGGGTGGCTGGGTGTGCATCAGCAGATGCAATAAGAGCGGAAAAATGCAAGCATTTTGCCACCCGTATCGCCACTAAATAAGTCCTAATAAAGGCTCTTAGAAGTGTTCGGTCAGATTCGGATTTACTGGATCTCCAGTGTCGCTCTAGACGTCTCTTGTGGCGTTTCATCTCCCGGAGCTCTTCGGTAAACCAGGGAGCTCTCCGGGATCCACTGCCATGTAGAGATCGCAAAGGCGCAATCCGATCTAGAGCCCCAGATGCTGCCCTGTTCCAGGCGGTATACCAGTCTTGCAGCCGCTCTGGCACCCCTCTGACGCCACAGGCTATCCTGACTTTTTGATCAATGGCTTCTTTAAAATAGTGCAGAAGTATTCTGTCCGGCCAATGCATTAGGTTCCCTGCGACCCGTCTAAAGTCCCATACAAAGTCCTTTATTGGTTGATTACCTTGCTTCATCACCTTTATTGTGGCTTCATTTTCATTGATCCGGTCAGTGTCTTCAAATCTGGCCCAGAGCAGCTCAACAAAACCTTCCGCATCATTTAGTTCAGCAGCTCCCTCATTATGTAGCTGGGCTATCCAGTCAGCAGCGTCTCCTTCATTCATCCCATCTGTAATCGCAGATACTAAATCGCGATCTGTTTCGTATTGTTCTCCATACTGGTCTATATGAGCCCAGATTCGGCTGAGGAAGTAAGCCAGTTTGGTAGGCTTACCATCAAAGGTTGCTCTAAACCGTGGTGGTGATGGCCTCGCTGGTGGAATTGCCACGGCGACTGGTGGCTGGGCAGGGACCAGCTGGTGCGCTGCAGCGGGTGGTGCGGTAGGGACCTGTTGGGGCGCTGCAGCGGGGCGAACACCAGCGGCTGAGCTGGAATCTGCAGCGGTGCTGCGGCTGGCTGCTGGATTGTGGCTGGCGGTGGGACAGGGGCCGGCTGCCACGCTGGCTGTTGAGTTGCAAAAGGGAGGGGGGCTCCAGCCGGCTGCTGGATCAGACCCCACTGCTGTGCCGGGATCGTGGAGGCATATTGGGGCCATGGTGATCCCAAAAAAAGTGGAGAAGACGGTGCTGGCGTCCACTGGCACTGGACCCACCCCTGGCCGGGATACAATCCCCAGCCTGGGGGGATACACTCCGCAGGGGATAGCATGAAGCAGGTTGGTGAGGGGGGCAGCTGGCGGCTGTAGCATTCCCCAAGCCGGCTGCATTTGCTGTCTCCCTCCTGCCGCTTGACCCTGCTGCGCAAAGCCGATTCCTCGGTCATCCCTGGCTGAGTAGAAAGGGGCCGATGCCACGCTAGTTCCACTGCCAGGTCCTGGATCGGGAAAAGTGAAAGTGGGTTGTGTTAAGCTCCATCTCACTTGGGGAGGTTGGGAGCGCGGTGCATAACTTCAAGCCGCTCAAAAGACTCTGGGAGCCCTGTCAGCGACTGGCTTCGAGACGGAGGCAACAGGTTCCAGTCTCGGGAGCTTTCAGACCCCAAAGTTGTCACATCTCTCCATTCTGGTTCGTGGGGCAACTTTATTGGGCTGGAGTCGGGACGATATTCAGGCGGTCTTTCCTCCAGTCCCATCTCTGGAGTTGGATCCGACTGGCAACTTTTCCAGGAGTCCGTCTCTTTGGGCCGGGTGCTTAGCTTCAAGGGCTCGCACCACGTCTTCAGAAGGAGAATACTGGGTCTCGATGAGCTCCCCGGCACCCATTCCCATGGCTCCTTCTGTGGTCTTCTCTCTCTCCTCCATCTTCGCTGAGTCTTTGCACCACCCGAGGTTTAGGTTGGTGCTGTGGCTCAGCACCCCGGACAGCCCCCTTTCGGAGTGCCGTTAACTATTTAGAGATTCGGGTTAATGTCAGTGTTCCAGAAAAACCCAACTCCAATTAAAAACTCCGAGACAGACATTTTCTCAAAGTTCCCATTTATTTGAGTAGGTATACTGGCACATCTGGGGAAACCCGAATCTGAGAGTTCCGGGTTTCCCCTCAGTAAATCAAAACCCCAAATCTACCCCCTGCACCCATCAGTCCATCGCATGGTCCAATCACCATCTGTCCCAACTGGAGCCATCCCTTCAACCACTCCTCCTCCAGGTGCAGGAAAGAAGTTGACCGAAAAGAAGAATGCTATTATGTCTAACTACATTCCCTCTACTAAATCCCCCCTCCTAATTTCCCAAGCCCAAGACTGTGGCAGCGTGGAAGCTTCTGATGCTAATATGGCTTCCAAAGCTGACAATTACATTCACAAATATGAAAAATTGTAAATAAATATAAAAGGACAGAGGTTTTTCCAGATGCAGTTGTAGTAGGAGACCAGGTTCTGAAAGCAATAAATGACAATGTAAGTGTTCTTTAGGACTGTCCATGTCTGTGTCTTATTTTTTTTTTTGTCTTCATGTAGAGGTTACATGGTAATGGGAGACTCTTTCAATACATCTTTGTTCAAACAAACATTTCAGCGGGTGTTTACAAAAGATGGGCAAGGGCAATTCAAGATGGGATTTGGAGGTACCTTAGAAATCAAGGTAAGAAATAACATTTACTATAAAAAATTAAGGTTCTGGTGTTCTTATCCCATAAAATCTTATTGTGCACTCAGAGCTAAACAGACTTTTGTGGAAAAAGAGTATTGCTAGCAGTAACATTCAGCTTAAATTTTTAAACCTTGGATTAAAGTACTTTATTTCACTGTGAAAATAAACTCTTTAAATTGAACAGCTTCTTTTCACAATGAAATAAAACACTGACTGATGTCCTTGGGTTAAAGATGCAAAGTAAACTTAACTGTGCAGCTGTGATTCTGCACTCATTGTTTGGCTAAACTATATTAATTTCATTTCTTACAAGCCCACAAAATAAATTGCTGAATGCATTTTATGTTCCTGTGCAGTTACAGCAAACTCTCTAGTGCATGGGAGTATAATCATAAGTAGGATATTTAGATTCCATTCACATGATGTACTGAATATTTAATAGAAACCTTTGTCGATGTGAGCATTTTTCCCTGTCTGCCATTTCAACAGTTGAGCAGCAGCATATGAAAACAAGATAATATATATGGTTTATCCATACTTTGTTCGAGTAATGAAATGCTGCTTGAGAAATAAAATAATATTGAAAAGAGGCAATAGCTTTAATAGTAAATGCAGATTTTTCATGCTGAGGGCTCAGTCTAAATTCTGGATTCTCAGTTTAAAAGCATCTCATCCTGGCGAGCCAGTACCTGTGAGAATTCTATAATCATGGCCTCTATACATCCGTAGTATGATTTGATCTAATGCTGAATTGGGAAATTATAAGGCTTCAAAGGACAATAGAAATATTCTAATTCAGATTACTGCTCCTAGAGATCACCCAAATAAATATTTTAAATTTAAAGAAAACCAAGTTTGGTCTAATAATATGAGAAAGCAGTGCATAAACACTAGAAAAACTTTTAATGCAAAATATATAGTTTTGAGGAAGAAACATAACCATTTGTTTAGCAAAATCATAGATACTATTTTTCAAAGATTGACTGGTTCTGCTCCAAATTTATTGTAGATAGAACAGCTACTTAGTTTCACTTTTATAGGCTACAGTAAAATTACTAAAGTGAATTTTAACCCACCTTTTGTATATTACTCTCTTTTACTTTGAAATCTATGTAGACTTCAAGAGAAATAAAGGTATCTGGAGCAATTGGACCCTGTATATCTCTCAATTCTAAGAGTCCTTGTGTATCAGAAAATGTAAGTTATATAAAATGAAAATCAAGTACCGTCAATCTATGATTCCTCGTTTTAACATATGAAATACAATAGAATTTTTATTCTTTGTAAAATAAACTAAATAATTATTTTGTTACTTAGTTACATGTTTGATTATATGCCATCAAGTCAGTGTCCACTCTTAGTGACCACATAGATCCTGGAGGATCTGGTCCCAATCTGGTCCTTCATCTCTTCCAGTGATGCACTCATTGCCACAATAATTGAGTCCCTCCACCTTGCTACTTGTCCTCTTTTCTTTACACTTTCCCCAACATTAAAGATTTCTCCAGAGATACAGTATCTTGGTCTTCACATAATGTGTCTGAAATAGGATAATTTGAACTGGCATTTGTATCTTGAGCAAAAATGCTGGGTTTATTTGTTTGATGATTCTTTTTTTTTTATTTTCGTGGCTATTCATGATATTCTAAAGAAGTTATCTCCAACACCAAAGTTTCAAAATATCAATATTCTTTCTATGCTGCTTCTTCAAAGTCCAGCTTTCGCTTCTATAATGTCACAGAATATGGCATCTGAATATCTTTTTTTTCATTGCTACTTTAGTAAGTTCTGGTCTGTGACATATTTCTTGATTGCTGATTACTGTTGCTAATTGACCTTAAAAGATAGAAGTTATTCAGCATTTCAATATCTACACTGTCAATTCTAAGGCAGGTTGCTGTACCTTTTGCCATTAATTTGGTCTTTAATCTTACTCCCATTTTTTCACTGTGCTTTCATTACTAGTGCTTGCAGATCATGTGCATTTTCAACTATCAGAGTAATGTCATTAGAATAGCACAGGCTACTGATTTTCCTCCTTTAATTTTAAAAATACATATATCTTCTTCCAAACAAGCTTCCCCCAATATGCATTCCACATGTAGGAAGAATATGACAGTTTAGGGAAGTAGTTAAGGTGCTGGCCTAGAAACCAGGAAACACTGAGTTTTAGGCCTCCCTTAGTCCTGAAAGCCAGGTAGGTGTCTTTTAGGCCAATCATTCTCTCAGCCCAACTCACATCACAGGGTTGCTGTTGCGGGAAAATAGGAGGCAGGAGTATTAGGTATGTTCATTGTCATATACAGTATACATTAAAATTGCAGGATAAAAATATAACAACAACAACAACAACAATAATAATAATAATAAAGTGTACAGTCTTGTTTCACTCTTTTTTCACCTATTTCAGCAAGTTCTGTGGCTTCCTAACCTGTGGATAGGATTTTTGCATGAGAACAATGAAATGTTCTGGAATAGCCTCTATCAGTAGTATAAAATACTACTGATTTTCCTTTTGCTTTCCTTTTTCTTGTGAGAGCTTCCGTATCCTCAAAATCTGCTCAGAAACGGTGGAAAACTCCAATCTTCTAGAGAAAATTCTGAGGTACTCAGGGAGCTATGGGTAAGAAGAAAGCAAATGGTCTGCCCATGTGACTTTGGATTCCATTTACTATTATTTCCGTCTACTATCATCTATATACTTTTAAAACAAAATTTTGACTGCAGTAGTCTTAAATTTTAGGCCACAATGAATCTTAATTTCAAAAATAGATCTTTTTAATTAAATTCTGCTTTCTCTTACTTAACATTCAGAGTCAGTGGGAGTTGGGTGGTGTATACACCATCATCATTCATTAGATTCTTTTCTTATAGATTAGCCTAAGTGGCATCCAAAGGTCTGATTCAAATTTTCTCTTTTCTTCTGCTGGCCTCCCTGTGTCTTCCCAATCCACCGTAGGGGATTTTGGAATCCTCTGGAGCAGATTTGGTGGACAAACTGGGGAAACATTGGTGAAACATTTGATTTATTCTTTGATTAAGGATTCATGTACACTGCATCATGAAATATACCTGCAGGAACTAGTCCAGGCAGTTGCCAGGAATCAAAACTGACTCCAAGGTGCAGACACAGATTTTACAACATCATACAATTACATTAGCAACTTTCTTTTGAAGCTGTTAGAGGTAAGGTAGATAAGAAAGTTTGAGCTCATTTATTTTACCCCTTGTGCTTTCTTCCTGGTTTCTACCACTGAAATAGCTGTTGTATAACTGTTCAAGGCATTTGTAGCTTCATTATTACAAAATTTCCCATTTTGTTTATTTTTTTGGATCTGCGCAAAGAACGCCTTGCTAAGTATCAGCATAGATACTCTGTTGTTTTCTTTTTGGCCATAAGGTGGCATTTTGTTGCTTCCATTCTTAGATACGCCATCATGCATCTGAAGTAGGCTTTAGTCTCTCAAATTGTTTTTTTAAATATAAAATGAGCTAAGCCTTTGAAAACGTTCATTCTTTTTGGAGAGGGCATTATTAGAGTTCTAGAAATAATGATTATGTGGACTTTACTTCAAAGGAAACATACCACTAGATAAGGAATCTGTAGGGAGGAAATTCCAAAAAAAATTGGTCTATTTGCTTTTTACTTTCTTCCTTCTAAATTATTAGTAGTTGTTGCTCATTTGTGTTATCTCAGGTATCATGAAAAAAAGTCTCATAAGGTTGCTGCATCTAAATAAACCAAAAAGAGGTGTTCTAATGTAATACATTTAAAGCCAGTAAGTTTTACTACTGTGTAACAGATTGTATTATTATTACAAATGCATTTGCAATCTCCTTATAGGAAATAGGAACAGGAGGTACTTGTCAATGGAAGATTTGTGGACTTAATTCTACTACAACTTTAGCTTTGTATTTTGAGGTGGTGAATCAGGTAAGATAAAAATAGCTGAACATCCTTTATTGAGAATAACAGGATTGTAAAAAGGTTACTGTAATTTTACAATTAAGTGTTCCTACAAAGATACTGTTTTTTTAATGAAAATAGACTAATGGCTTGCCTTAATTGGCTTTGGGGAATATTATTTAAATATGGATATTAATAGAAATGAAATCTAGCAAAATTTTAGAGAAGAAGGCATGTAGTAATCTAAAAGCTGAGTTTTCTATAGCACATCTTTCAGTGTTTCTTTTTTAAAAATCCTATTTTATTGATAAATTGTTTTTAAAAGAAGAATCAACACATCAATAGAAAAACTGAGTAATTATGCTGTCTGGTTTATGACTAACTAAACTTAGTTCCCTAATATTTGCATATTCAAATAAGGCTGGTCAAACTGGCAATTACTATATAACTGTTTCCAGAGAAGGAGACCAGCAATTACTTTTCTGCTTCTCTGCCTTCATCCTTCTCTGCTGCTTCCATCAATTTTAGTTTCCTGTTTGTAAAATATGTTTTAGGAATAATAGATTAAAGTTATTTTAATCAGAACAGAATCACAACATAAAATTAGTGTTTGGAAAAAACATGGATGAAATTGTTTTGTTTGACCATCAAAGATAAAGAAAAGCAAATTCTATGTTCTTCTTCATTTGAATTGTGTCAATTTGATGAGACATAAGCATTGTAAACAGTCGTCTTTGATAAAGAATAGGAAACAGGAAGGTACCGCTTTATCTTATCTATGCCATAAACTCAATATATGTGTGCAGATAAATCAACATCAATAGTCATGAGGAAAATAGTGTTATTTATCTTAATCTGCTACAGTTACAATGCTACATATAGCACTTGGAAATTTTTCTGTGTTAAGAATTGTTAACATGTCCAATTTGATATAGAACAGGATGTATTATCAATATTGATTAAGAACCATTTTTGTTTTGAGAAATCTGTGTGTATTTCAAATGTCCAGTTTTAGATATATATAGATATAGCTAAAGTTGAGGAACAAATTTACGGATTTGGTAATTTAGCTCGCTTTTGGCAGGTAATTTTTAGAATGGATTGGGTAATACAGTTACCTCCTTAAATTCCTTTCTCAATGCCTTTGTGATTCTATCTACCTTTTCCCTTGTCAAAACAGCACAATGCTCCAATTCCTCAAGGTGGACGGGGTGCAATTCAGTTTGTGACTCAATATCAGCATTCAAGTGGACAAAAACGTATTAGAGTAACCACTATTGCCAGAAAGTAAGCATTAATTTTTGATGAAGCATTCCAGATATCTGAATGATATGTACATTAGTTAATAGTATTCAATAGGGAAGTGATGCTTTGATAGACAAGTTAAAACCTTGCATCTTAGGTTGCAATATTAAACCAGATTTATGTGCTTGAGAAGTTAGTTTTTTATATAGAACAGAGTTTGTTGGGAGTGGGGGGAGAAAGAGATCAAACACATTGTAAAACAATTGTTTAGAATTCATTTTGAATCAGAGACACGTACAGAATTCTGTTGAAGTACAAATTGGTTGGCAAAAGACAAATTTACAATATTGGGGCATACAACCTCTCTGTATAGAGTTATACAAATTAGAATGTACATGTGATTGTAGCACCAAACTATTTGCTTAGATAGTGAGGTCAATGAGCTAGTGTTTAACTATGAGATAATTAGGTAGGACTACAAACCAATAGTAGTTCTGAGAGAATAAAAAGATAGTATTTCATGAATATAATTTCTAGAGAGTTCTTGTTATGGGTTTTATCAAAGTATCCCTCGTTCCTCTTAAGTCTACCTCTTGGAATCTTTTTCCAGTTTATTGACATTCTTTGCCTTTCCAAATGTCTGTGTTTTTGCTGACAGTTTATTTTTCTCTGGAAAAGCGTGTTTGGAGAGGGGTTTAATGTATTTATCTACTCTAATGCCATCTTTTCTCCTTCAATATCCATTTGTGGATTGTTTTTAATTATAAAAGTTGAATCCAAATTTCATAAAACAAATATAACTATTTCTGCTCAAATTGTAAAGCTTGATAACATTTTATTTAAACTGGCAACATTTTGCTTGCAGTGCAGATCTAATATGCATTTGGAAACCTGCAAAACTTCCCATGTGAATTAGGAAGGGTTTTTCCTACATTGGATTTTATTTTGTTTTATGTTGGAGGGTAATACCGAGAACTAACAATATTGGTCATATAATAGACATATATAATAAATATTGGGTATTATGTAGAAAGTGATGTTGGATAAGGAATTTAAAAACCCGAATGATTTGATTTGTGCAAAAAATATAATTTAAACTAGGATAAAAGTCACAAGTTTTGTGGGGACTGGGAGAATTTTGTTGCTAGTACAGTATGCAGTAATCCATATCTGATACCACTTTCTTCTGGGAAATTGCTGGTTGTTCTGCAAAGAATGCTTTGCTATAGTGTTGAAAATGAATATGCAGAAAAGTTCAGATTTGTTCAAGTGACAAAATTAGAAATTGCTGTTTTGCTGCTTTTTGGCTAAATTTGTGATAAAATAGTTGCTTTTTTTCATTTTGCAGCTGGGCAGATGCTCAGACACAGATTCAAAACATCGCGGCTTCTTTTGACCAGGAAGCCGCTGCCATTCTTATGGCAAGATTAGCAGTCTATAGAGCTGAAACCGAAGAAGGACCTGATGTGCTTAGGTGGTTGGACAGACAGCTTATTAGATTGGTAAGGCATTCAAAATGTTTTAGAAACTGTTTCCTTTCAAGGGTGAGGTCTCTTCAGAGATACTTATCCAGAGGTTACACTTCGGAAGAGTGATTGTTCCATATTTGTTCCTCAACCATTTGTTTCCATTATTGTAGACAGAAAAGAACAATTAAGATCCTATGTTTAAATATAGGCACCATGGCAGTGATCTTGTATGATTAATTATTGCTAACTATGGTACTTCAAAATTTTTTGTAGAAATCAGAGAATTGATAGAGCTTCTTTTCAGCAGAGTAACAATTTGGAAAGCCTATTTGAATATTTATGGATAATAGAAGTTTTTAGCGCACTTTTAGTTGATTAAAAAATTTCTGTAATAGGGGTTTTCAGAGGTAAATCTTGAGCTGGATCCAGATCTTCTTTAAGCAGAGGCTGGCTGCAGACAGAGCATTCCTGCTCCTGAATAATTGGAGGTAGTTTAGGAGGTAGTTTTTATTATTCCTTTCTTACCCATAATATATTTTAGGGCATAGAGCCTCTTTAGAACACTCTAGCTCACTGATGGAGAATTAGCAAAAATCACCTCCCTCCTTTTCTCTGATTGTTGAATCAGAGATTTCTGCCTAGAGCTTTTCTTGGGCTATGAACAGAATGGTTTCTTTGAATCCAGTCTATTGAGATGAGGCTAGTGTACATGGTAATAATGCTAATAATATTTAATGATGTGTAAAGAACAGTATTTTGTTATTGTTAATCCTTTCCTCATTTGTATCTAAGCATGAAATAGTTCTTAAGTAGTAAAATACCTTGTTAAGAACAAGTAGGTTCTGCACATACTAACAATCCAACTTAATACGCTATTTATAAATTAGCAGTTGCATTAACAATGACTTCAAATAGCTGTTGTGAGTCCAGTTGATTATGATCCTAGTAAAGAAGTAGGTATTTTTAATCTAGTTCATGCCAAACTGAGGCTCTCATTTTTCTTATTTGCCAGCAGGAAAGTTCCCACACATCTCAGTGCATGTTTTCTTCCACTATGAAGTAGTGTCAGGGTTCTGAATTGGATCTTCTGTTAGCCTCTGTTACTTATTTATAAGGAATATCCTGACTGCCACCTGCAACACTCTTTCCTAAACCTGTGCTTTTTAATTTCTTTTATAACTGAACATGTCCCTCTGCTAGGTCTGATGCAAATCCAATGCTTTAAAAATACTAAAACCATAGTTGGGAACAATAAACACCTGAAAAACCTGCTCACTGTGTGATGAAAAATATTAGGAAAATTGACAGTTGGTTTTTAATCTGACATATTTTGTATAATAAAGTGTTAATGTAAGAAATAAAATATTTATTTGAAGGTGATTGCTACTTGTATAGTTATTATATTAGCAGAGTTTCTCTCCACATATGTAAGTTGCCATAGTTTTTCTCAGTTGCTGTATCATTCAAGTAACACTTTATTGTCTGGAAATCATAGTTGTGAACATAATTGGGAGCAAAAAAGTAGCATACAAAATAGAGAAACTATTATTTAGAGATATTCCTGACTATTAAAGTTGATGTAATATTTATGGATACAGATTGACCCAAGCCTTAATACTTTTCTGAAATCTGGTTTGCAGACTTTTAGAGGAAGATATAGTACATATTATTTTACAACATAATAATATTAAAAATGCCATACTGAGAACATTGACTTTGTTTTTAAATCTTGCAGTGCCAGAAATTTGGAGAATATAATAAGGATGACCCAAATTCCTTTAGATTTTCAGAAACTTTCTCCCTTTACCCACAGGTGAGTAAGAATAAAGCATGATTACAGTCTGACAAAAACATGTTGTCAATGCAGAGTAGTTAATCTTATGACAAATTAGGAGTGAAATACAGTAGAAAATTATTGTTACCTGCATCTTGGAGATTTTGAGGCAAGCAACTCGGTTAATGGAAGTGGAAGTACTGGTCTCCAGTCCTCTGTAAAAATGTTAGAGATGAGGATTTAGAAAAAATTGATAGAGGCAACCATGAGCAGTTCTAGAAAAGGCTGCCTGAAAAGGTGAAAAACAGTAGGTTACAACTCTGCGACATTTCAGTAAAACTGGATGCTGCTTATTTTGTGCATGAGCTCCATTGGACTTTTTTGGGGGTGGTGGTAATGGGATCTAAACCTCTGCAGAGAGGTTTATAATAGAAATCAGAGTCTTACCAATCAGACTAGAAAAGCAAAGTTGTTTTTTCCCCCTCCTAAAGAATATTACTTGCTACTTTTCAAGATTAAATTGATTGTGTGTTATTTGTGAATACTGCTTGATTTCATCATGAACTAAAAGATTCATTATATTTAAAAGTTTGATTATAAGATCTACATACTGAGACAATATTATATGCATTAATTTATACTGTAGCTGTTTCAAGAGGGGAATCCAAGAACATTTCTCATTCAGATAACGTTAGTGCACTGATCTGAATTTGATGCACAATGAGCTTAAACGTTTGCTATAATAGAGTTATGTTGCACTTGTTTTCTTTTGCAGTTTATGTTCCATTTAAGAAGATCTCCTTTCTTGCAAGTTTTCAATAACAGTCCTGATGAAAGTTCTTATTATCGCCATCACTTCATGCGTCAAGATCTGACTCAGTCACTTATAATGATTCAACCAATTCTTTATGCCTACTCTTTTAATGGACCTCCAGAGGTATAGTACATAGGGGAAAAAACATCCAAGAGAACAGATTTTGCTTCATCCTATTTTTTTATGCATATGCTATTTTGTTACAAGGGCCCAGATTGAAATATATGTTAAGCAGATCAAATACGTTTAGCATCAAAAACATGAAATAAAACAATTGAATATGTCTTAATTTGTCACAAAATGGTAGACTCAACATTGATTGACAGAAATTGAAAGTGGAATCCTTTTTGTTTGGAATAGGGATTTCTAATTACTATCTTCCTCTTCCCAAATTTAATTTTGTGCAACGCAAAAGTGGAAAAATTATTTATTGAAGATTACTTTTTAATCATGTGCTAAATGCCATCAGATGGCTATTCAATACTTGCTCTGGCCTGGAATTGCTTTTGGATGCTGTTCCCAAAAATGCATAGAGGAGCATACTGCTCTGTGATTTCTGAAAGGAAGATCAGGAATTGCCACCAGGTAGTATTGGTTGGCAAAACCTTGGTTGGAGTTTTTTGGGAGTGGGATGGCATTTAAATGTAATACAATAAATAAATAAGCTACAGGATGAGAGTTCACTGCTTTTTCCATACACTTTTAAAATCACATTTTTACAAAAAAGGTCTTTTATATGTATGTTTATATACATGAGAGGTATGGAAATCTGTATAATTATTTAATGCTAAACAGAATGTAAGTGAGGGTTAATGTTACTGTAAAACGTATTGCCTACTGAATCAAGGTATCCCAAAACATGAAATCATACACTTCGTTGTTGTTGTTATTGTTATTGAAACATGCTTATAAGATTCATGCTTAAGCTATAATTAAACAAAATAAGAATACATTATAAATATTACTTTATTTCCTAACTAATTGGCACAAAACTGTCTTTAAACTTTTTTTTATGGTTTCAAGTATATTTAATGAAATATGTTTCCTCTTTATATTAGCCTGTTCTTTTAGACAGCAGCAGTATTCTGCCTGATCGCATACTTCTCATGGACACCTTTTTCCAAATTCTTATTTATCATGGAGAGGTAAGAGGAAATAATTTTTGTTTTCTTTAGAAAAGTCTTTGAGTAGCAACTACAGCCAATATAAATTTTGCTATTTTTGAAATGGTACTCAGTCTCTGAGAAAACTTACCATTTAATCTGGGGGGAAAAGGAGCTCTGAAATCAGCAATGGGCAGGTTCAGAGCCAGAAGTAGGCATTAACTCCTTCTTTCTCATCATCATCATTTTTTTCTTTTCCCTGCTATATCTGTATTCACCTCTGTTATCTTTTTCTTTGTCTAGTGTGGAAGGGACAGGTTGATATATATATATACTGTACAATATAATATTGTTACATGTCCTATAAATGGTTACATATGAGATTCTTTTTTTTTCATTACTTTTTCCTTTCTTTGCACTTTTATCTTGGTTTTTGTCCGATTCTTTTTTTTACTTTTTACTTTTAATATTAATTTTTATTCATTTTTAAATTTAATAAAAATATTAAAAAGAGATTTTGACAACTGATAAAAAAGTGTTATCTAGTATAGTCAATAAAAATCTACTACTACCAGTAAGTTAGATATTTTTAAAAAGTTTTGATCAGTTTGAATTATCACATGGCATGCGTGAAACTAAGTAGGCAATTTATGATATAAGTATATTTTATGTATACATAAAATTTACATGAATATTAAATACTCATAACCACATTTCTTGAAAATATGAATGTATTGTTTTTTTGTTTTTAAGGATTTAATGAAATGCCATAACTGTTGAGTTGCTCTTAATAAAAAACGATTACAGTACTAAAATTAATCAATAGATAGTCTATTGTGATATTATCCTCCAGGTACTCTGTGTTTGTATTTGGTCTGTAGTTGTTATTATTATTTATTAAATTTATTATTATTTATTAAATTTGTATGCCGTTATTTGCTTGTTTTAATCCTATTTAATCCAAGTCCCCTTAGAGTTGCCTGGTAATTGAGGCAGCATATGAATAATTGAATAATAATGGCAAAAATATTAATATTAATTGATTTAGCTTGATCTAGCAATCTTACTATTAAAACTGATTTATATTAAATTTTCACTAAACAGTGAATGTTGAATTGCTGTCTAGACTATAGCTCAGTGGCGCAAATCAGGCTATCAGGATATGCCAGAATATGAAAACTTTCGTCATTTGCTCCAAGCCCCAACTGATGATGCACAGGAAATTCTTCATTCAAGATTTCCAATGCCACGATATATTGATACTGAACATGGAGGTAGTCAAGTAAGTTACTTTGATTTCTACCTGGGGGATTGTCTGTTAAATAAAAAGCAGATTGTTTTGGTAGAGTTCTTTGGTAAGCTTTGTTTCATATAATTAAAGGGAGCATGATTGAGTATGTATTATCCTGCATGTTGAGCTTGGGAGAGACAGTCTTTCATATAATCAAAACATACAAACAGTTGCTTTATTCCCTGTTGAGAACCACTTACAGAATACCTTGTAAATACTTTAATTTCTGTCATGCCTTCTCCAGTGCAGTATTGGAATGATGTGAAACCTTTAATGTATTGAATTAGCACATTGTTGCTCAAACATGTATTTGGTTGTTAAAGAAGAACATCAGTATTTGGGGGTGTGCGGTTCTTTTGATATACATTAGTACTTAAGAGTAGTATATTTATATACATAATAGAGAGGAAACTGTTAATACTAGTATGCATTGATCTTGTTCTTCGATGCATAAGGAAATATATAGGTGATGGCACAATGTATCATAAAGACTCACAGATTGTCACAAAGTCTCATACAAATGCAAATGCTATGAGAATTGACCTTGTTATAGGAATGGTGTGCATGCTGTGATTGAAACCATTTTAACTGTTATTTAATAAAATAATCTTTTCCTTTGTTTCTTTCAAGGCCCGTTTTCTACTTTCTAAAGTAAATCCATCTCAAACACATAATAATATGTATGCTTGGGGACAGGTAAGCTTTAGCATAATTAATCAACCTGCATAGAGTAATTAAAATATTATTTTCTGTGTTAACATTTCTGAGCATCTTCAAATTAAGGACTAAAGGTAGGTACTAAGATGAAATGGTAAATTAACTACTTATTAAATTAAGAAAATATTGTATTAGTTTTTTCTAGAATTAGACATACATTTTGATAGAAAGTCTTCTTTGAGACTTTTTAAGTAAGGCAAATCTTCAAAGTTATTAAAAGTGTAAATTTTTTTAAATTTACTGCTTTTGTTTCCATCATTTAAGAATTTGATAAAACTATATTGGATATATTTATACTGTGTATATCTACTGAAAAACAGATTAATAGTTTTATTGCATTGTAGGTAACTATTCTAGTAGATACAGACAGTAAAAAACGACTCGCTTTTTTAAGAAGACAGATTTGTGAAATGAAAGAACAATGTGCTCATGAACTAAACTGCAAAGCAAATGTGAGGTCTGAATCCAAGATACACAGCGTCTGTTTTTAAATAGTTTTCTATTCTTACACATATTTTGCAAAAGGCAAACTTATTTAAGTGTTGAGACAGTTATTTTAATGGGGAAACTAAATATAAGCTATAAAGCATAAGACCAGAAATTCCAACAACAGATGTCTGTACCACAGAGCACAAACAATGTCCATTCATTGATGGCAAACTGGTTAAGTTTAAAGGAATGGAACCCTGAGGCTAGGTTGCATTCTTAGAAATAAGGATGTTGCTGTAAATGAATGTTTGTTTTGCACTATGCTCACCTCACAATATTTTTAAATCTATTAAAAAGATGACCAGGAGGGGCAGCATTCCGGACAGTGCCACATGTCTGAAGGAAGAGTAGTTGCACATAGGCAGCCCAACTGGGGACTCTCATTTTTCACAGCTTCTTTTGCTTTCTTGTAATAAATTTATGTGACACAAAGTCTTTATTATTTATTAGAAAATGTATATAGCTGCCCATCTATCAAAAGGAAAACTGAGTGGTGAACAAAATAACATATTACATTAAAAACCACAGTTTAAAACAATAAACCGGTTAAGGCCCCAGTAAAACTTACATCCATCCACCCCATGCCAGCTCAGTCAACATCCTAGCTTCACTGCCTGGGGAAAAGCCAGATATGCACTGCTTTTCTGAAGGCCAACAAAGCCAGGACTGTCTGTATCTCCGGGGAGAGGCTGTATCATAAGGCAGGCACCCTGACAGAGAAGGCTGCTAACAAGAGCCGAGGTGGCGCAGTGGTTAGAGTGCAGTACTGCAGGCTACTTCAGCTGACTGCTAGCTGCAGTTTGGCGGTTCAAATCTCACCGGCTCAAGGTTGACTCAGCCTTCCATCCTTTCGAGGTGGGTAAAATGAGGACCCAGATTGTTGGGGGCAATATGCTGACTCTGTGAACCGCTTAGAGAGGGCTGTAAAGCACTATGAAGCGGTATATAAGTCTAAGTGCTATTGCTATTGCTATCTTCCATTCTGTAATAGGAATCTGGAGCACCAATTCTTACAGATGATGTCAGTCTGCAGGTCTTCATGGATCATTTGAAGAAACTAGCTGTATCAAGTGCTGCTTGAAAAAATGTGGAATTTTAGACTTGCTGACAAGTTGAAACATTTTCACTTCATTATTCTTTGTATGTAATTGTAAAACGGAATGCCCAAGCTGCCTAACTACATCTTGTAACAATGTAATTTTCAAGAGAGAGTGTTTATTATCAAAGGCCTAAGAACAAACATAATTTTGAAAAGTAAATGAAATAGGAATATTGAGAGAAGTCTTTTAGGTTGCCTTAGTCCATTGATAACTAGTTTTTAAAAAAATATTCTAATGGTGGAAAGTACCATTCTGGTTTGCACTGCAAAAATATGGCATAATCATGCTTATTCTTTTTCACTAGCAGAAGAAATTGATCCAACTTGGTGATATCTGGAAAAAAATATTTTCTCTGTTTAGCTATACATGGATGCTTTAATAGTTTTGTTTTTCATTGTTTGGTAGATAAATTGTTTCTATATGAAGAAACCAAGCAAACAGAGATTGAAAAAGAATTGTTATCCAGTTGTTATCCAAAGCTTATATTTTGATAGTCTTCTAGTGTCAATCTTGCTACAATTATTCAAACTCTGTAAAATTGAATGAGTTCAAGAAAGGCAAATTAATATCCTATGCCTGTCGCAAATGTCTTTGCAAGAGAATACAAAAATTGTACTATAAATAAAAAAACATTGTCTTTCCCAAATATACTTTTTTGTTATAATTATATAACAGTATAAAATTGTGTGTTCTTGTGCTATGTTCTCTTTGTTTTGCTATTAAATTATATAGGTAGCAATTCTTTTCCAAACAGTATTAAACACTACACACCATAATGATTACAAATCTGATAATATTTAGCTTTGTTTTTTGAGAAAATCTATATTTACACACATGTACATATCTTTAATAAAGTTTTTTCTGTTTGAATACAGATTGGCTTGTTGAAGCTATTTCTATACTCAATATTTGATAAAGGTACAAAGTTATTCTTAAATATAGATATCAAGACACATCCTATGGCCTTGTGTTATATATATTACAATGTGTGAGCTCCTTCGCCCCAAAACGAATATAAATTGAGCCTAAGGAGGTTTGACAATACATTTCAAGAAACAATATCCTTTGCACCTTGACTTAAGCATCCTTCATTTTGAGTCTAGCAGAAAGAGAAGAGGGCATTTGTAGCTTGACTGGGAAAGAATAACTTTGCTTGATGGTTCCTCATTTTAGCTGGTCCTTATTAGAACTGTTATTTGAGATGAGTACCTATGAGGGTTGTCCCTCCCCCCCCACACACACAATGTAAAGGTGCAGGTCCAAGCTATGCTTTTTACCCTGTTGAAAAGCAGGTTAAAATATTTCAAATGGATGAAGCAGGCTGTGCTTCATTTTTATAAGCTGAAGTTAGTAAGTGAATATCAATATCCAAATTAATGTATTGTCAGGTCTTTAATGAGGGTAGAAAGAGTCTTAGTAAATCAGCCAAAAAGTCAGTCTGGCTGAGCATTCCTTTTTCCTAAAGTGCCATCTATGTGAAGCCCATAAGAACTTGAGCATGAATGCATGGATCTTAGTAACAACTTCTGTGATTCCATATCACAAAAAAGGAGACACATTTTTACTGATTTATCTACCACAATTTCTTGATCATTTTATGCCTGTCTAGATGTGATATTACTTTTTTTTAGTTTAGTTTTCACATAGTTTAAACTAAGATTTGTTTTATAGGTAGTTTGCTTGAACAAATTCCATCTATTTTATGGAAACAGTCTACACTTTTGCAGTTGGGTTATGAACATTGGCACATTTTAACTATGGCTTGTGTCTGAATCCAGAATGCTCTCCTATTTTTGGTTTTCTATCCCCAACACACCTCTTGCTAATCGACAGACATGTATAGTAAACAGTTCATACACAAAACATAGGCAAAAATTAATTAGATGAACAGAAAATACTTTGAACATGCATGCACATTTGTGTTTCATAGGTTAGGATCTTTGAGATGCCATCAGTGGTAACAGCAATTGATAGCAAGCTTGCTAAACCACAGTCATTTTGCTGATATAGAAGGGTAATTCTGGTTTGTTGAATAACGCATATTTAAAATAATTTTTGGTGCCTAGTTATTTGCACATATAGCCAATGCATTATTTTAATTTTGTTTCCCTTTTAATGTATTTTAGTGCTTGCTTCTCATGTTACTCTCTTTTCCAGTACTTTACTATCCCTTTCAATTTTAGCCACTCTACATAATTTGGAGCCATCTCCTAACTAGCAAGATTTCTGTTAATTGATAGGGTGAATCTGCACAGCTGGACTGGGAGTGTTGACAGAAGAGGCTGTGGTGTTCTGACCTTGGGTGGTAGCAAGTTGAATTCCTGTGCAAGACCTGCAGCTGCCCCAATGCTGTGCAGAGTCCCTTGGAGCCCATTATTCTCTCCTGCTCCCATCTCGGAAAGATTTGGCAGTCTGGGTCAGGTATTATCCATAAGCAAATGATGTGCAGCTCAGGGGTGGGTTCTACTTACCTTCCCTACTGGTTCTGATCGCGACGGAAGTGCACGTTTTGCCTGTCGCTTCGCGCAAAACACCCGGAAATGACCGGAGGACCGGAGTGTGGACTGCCTGTCTTTGCTGCGGGTTCGGTGAGCGGCGGTAAATTTCCGCTACCGGTTCTAAAGAACTGGTCCGAACCGGCAGCAACCCACCTCTGGTGCAGCTGTATATCTCAATCCATGATTGGTCAAACAATGTTCTGTCCTGGTGCCTGGAGGTTTGTAGAGTTTTGATGGGGAGGAACAGACATGGACTCAGACTGAGTGTCTGTGGATTTAATAAGCTTCTGTTTCCATGGATTTTCCAAAATTAATTACTGATGGGATTCTACTCTCTCAGGCAGAATTTGTATATAATTTTGGTGTTCTGGACTTTCTGCTCTTGCTTAGTAAGCAAATGGCAGCTGTGCCAGGGGGCCTTTGCTCAGTGATGTTTGATGCTCCAATTATGGCTTCTGGATTGGGAAGTCTGTTTATACCTTAATCATCTTTTGTTTGGACTAATGTATTCTTGATGATCATCTGGGAGCTACAGCTGGTCTAAAATGAAACAGTACAATGAATAATGGGAATGTGTCATTTTGCTACATCTCTATTTTACAAGCTGCACTGGTTACTAATTGGCTTTCAGATGTAATTCAAGATGTTGATTGTCATTTAAAAAGCCCTTCATAGCTTGGGCCTTACGTACCTAAGATAATACCTTTTTCTATTTGTTTCTGCTCATCTGGTAAGATCCCACAGGGTCAGCATGCTCCAGGTCCCATGGGCAAAGCAGTGCCATTTTACGATCCCCAGAGACGTCGTTGCTCCTGTCTCCTGAAGTCTGCATGGTTTAAACCAGTGATGGCGAACCTTTTTTGGCTCGCGTGGCAAAACGGTGTGCGCGTGCGCTAGCACGTGCACATGCCCACACCCATGCCTTTCCCCCCCGTGCATGCACACAACCCCCGCGCTGCCCCCCTGTGCATGCGCACAGGCCTCACAATGGACTCCTGAAGCCTGGGGATGGCAAAAAATGGCCAAACGGGCCAACCGGAAGTTTGGAAACGAACTTCCGGTTGGCCCGTTTGGCCGTTTTTTGCCATCCCCGGGCTTCAGGAGGCTTCCCTGAAGCCCGAGGAGAGCGAAAATGACCCAAAGGGCCAACCGGAAGTTTGTTTCCGAACTTCCGTTTGGCCCGTTTGGCTGTTTTTCGCCATCCCCGGGCTTCAGGAGGCTTTCCTGAAGCCCGGGGAGAGCGAAAATGGCCAAAAAGAAGGCTGAAAATCAGATGACCAGTGCACGCTGGAGCTGACATAGGGCAACGCCTCGCAAGCCCTCCAATATGGGTCCGCATGCCACCTGTGGCACGCGTGCCATAGAATCGCCATCACGGATTTAAACTCAGTTGCCCTTGAAATCCAGGCTTTTTACCTAGTCCTGAAGCAGGATTTTGTGATTTAAATTGTGATAATTGTGTGCTATATTATTTTTTGGTTTCTCCCACTTCAGATGTTTATTAGCTCCTTCCAACTGGATTTTTGTGTGTGTGTATTTTAATACAGTTACATTGCTTTATGCTGCCTAGAGTTGTTTCAGTGATTGAGGCAGCTAATTAATTGTTTAAATAAACAGTTTGGTAAACTCCTTTCCTTGAATCCAAATCAATTAAAACCAATTAAAATGAAGTGCATAATTGTGGGTTGTTCTAATGCTTACATCTCTTCTGTTTATTAGGATTGTGCAAAGCGTTTGAAAGAGGTGCTTTATTCTGTGGCCCTACTAAAAGTTTTATTTAGGTAACAGACCTAGAGAGTACAAAGTACTGGGGACTTCTGAAAGCTTCCCAGGATTTGCAAAACATGCACCTGCTTTTATATTTTGAGGAGGAATACTTTCCGCACAGTAACATATTTTTTCAAGGGATTTCTTTTGGATGTTTTACACAACTGCACTATGCATTTATTCTGATTCTTTGCTTCCTATTCTAGGACAGTTTTTTTTAGAAGGGGAGTCTTATCCCATTAATTCAGGAAGAATTAACGAGCAACAATAAAAAAAATTATATACCTTATATCATTTGACTACTCAGTTTATTTAACCATGCTTACTGAATAATCCACAAACACTAGATTCACATAACAATGTATACCATTATTTACATACCACATACTTTACATACCAAATACCACCCCAACACATCTATTGTAGAGCCGAGGTGGCGCAGTGGTTAGAGTGCAGCACTGCAGGCTACTTCAGCTGACTGCTAGCTGCAGTTCGGCGGTTCAAATCTCACCGGCTCAAGGTTGACTCAGCCTTCCATCCTTCTGAGGTGGGTAAATTGAGGACCCAGATTGTTGGGGGCAATATGCTAACTCTATAAACCGCTTAGAGAGGGCTGTAAAGCACTATGAAGCGGTATATAAGTCTAAGTGCTATTGCTAGTGCTATTGCTATAATCTGTGGATGAAGTTACAATTAGTGCAAAAGCTTCTCTAGCCACAGTTATCCATAAGTAAGACCTGTAAGTCTTCAAGGACCCACAAATTGTGTACCATCTCAGGCAGGGGGAGTGCCATCCCAACCAGAATCAAAGATGACATATCACATGGGCTGGGGGGAGATCAAAGATCCAGAACTTTGGCCATTTTTCCAGGGTTGAGCTGGAGTTGAGTTCTCATCAGATCCTTACCACCTCCAGGTACGGTACTTGGTCAGCACCACAACATCACCTGCCCAGCAAGGGCCACAGATGTACAGCTGGTTATCACTAGTGTGTTGCGGATCTCACATTTGGTGATGTCTGGGGCAGGGCCCCTAGTGACCCTCAGGAATTCATGCATAATAGCAGCCACACCCTGTCTTGTAATGGGTAAATGTACTTCTGATTCTACTTGGCTACTTACATGGATCAAGTAAAAACAGATTTTTTTTAAAGCAGGTGCAAATTATTTTTGAGGAATTTAATATTAACAGTAAAACAACAGATGCAGGAAACAGGAAGATATTTGGATTGTAAATTTACAAATGATTTAAGGGACAATTAAAGAAGAAAGAAACCACAGAGAGATGGAATGTTTCTTTTTGGTCTGCAAAAACACGTAAAAGAGATTCCTATCTCTAAAATGTAATATACTCTCTGTAGACCTCAACTGCCTTGAAGATAACTCAGATGCAGAGTGCAGCAGCCAGATTTGGCAGTAGATGATAGATTATAGCATTGATCTTGCTACCGATACACTACTGGTAGTTGTCAAGATACTTTCAGGTCAAATTCAAAGTGCTCATCATTGCCTATAAAGTCCCCTATGGCATGGGGGTTACATTAGAAACTGCTCGATTCAAAACAATTCTGTACATTCAGTAAGATCATCTAGGAAAGGTCTGCTTAAGGATCTTCTCCCCATGACAGGTGGGAAGATCAGGCATTGGGCCTTCTCACCAGTTGCCCCGTTGCTGTGGAATGGACTGCCCAATGAACTATGGATGGTTTTTTTGGCTCCTGATATTTTGAAAACAGTGAAGGCATCTTTTTAAGTGGGCATTTGACACAGAATTCAGTGGTGACCAGACAGTTATTGCAGTTTATGTCTTGCTGCATTTTTTATATTGACTGGGTTAATTTTTTTGGGAGATTAAGTGGTATTAAACTGTGTTTAATATTGATATTTTAGATGAAATATACCCTAGCCATTTGAGTGGCATATAGAGATATCCAAACAAAGAAACACACAAACAATCAAGCAAGAAGGAAGTTGATATTTTCAGGAAGGGACTTTGTAAAAATAAAAAAGCAGTTGGCAAATGTAATTCATAATGGGAAAAAAAAAGAAAACAAAATAGAAAATAGAAAACAATAAAAATTAGAAAATAAAAATAATGCTCAAATGCTATTCATTTGAATGGAATTTATTCATTGCTTATTTTGTAGCAAAATATGCAACATATTAGTGATTAGTTTTTTTCATCAGACCATTGGTAGCTTATATATCACAAACTTTTAATATTCAGGAGAGATTCAGGAAATATCAGGTTACTTTGTTTACTCACTGTTCTAGGTTGATGGAAAGCATTATTAAAGAGAAAAATTATCAAATTTTATTTAATAAAATAAAATATAAATCTTATTTAATTATTCTGTAGATCACTAGGAATGAAGTTGAACTAAAGCTCAACTTTAGTGTCTTATTGTCTTTCTATAAATCTATGATATGCATTTTAGAAATATATATATGCATTTTAGCAATATTCAATAAAAAGAAAACATTTCCTTTGAATTGTGTTTCATTCCTGGTGGCCTCTTGGACACATTCCTGTACCACAAAATGGATATTTGTAGATCTTTTTTCTGGACTTTTAATCATCTTGTCTGATGAAGAGTTTTTGGAATCTTGAATACTTTGTAACCATTTTGTAAACTGTTGCTTGAATTAAAAAACATAATGTTTGAATGTGGCTTTCGTATTATTTTAATGTTCTGTTTCCATAGTGTTCATTTTCAACAATAAATGTTACATGTTAATTTGCTATGCTTTTATTTTTTTTATAGCTAACCTGCATGTTAAAATATGCATTATGGGAATGAAAACTATAATCTTGTGAGTGTATACAGTACCATGTTTGTTCTACTGTAATAATGGTAGTAGTTTGAAATAATGATTTAGAATAAAACATATTGCAATGAATGGAAAAAAGTTAGAGCTGATTAAGGCAAAACTAACTTTAATTACATTAAACCTTAATTTATATCTCATTTCCCAGACAGTTTATTCACAAAGTATCCACTAATTAGAGCTGCACCATGTAATCATACATGCAGATAATAAGGCCACAAATTAAGATACGAAATCACAAGCTGAAGAAAATGAGACCCTCAGCACAACAGCACCATGAAACCAACACAGGTCTGCTTGAAGGTAAGGTAATTAGAACCAGACTGGAAGCTTATTTACACTGCCAAAAAAGTTGAACGAAGAATGACTCTGAAATTGAAAGAGTACATGTCATCAGTAAAGTAATTCAAAAAATATGTCTTCTGTAGTCTTCATACCCTCATTGCAGTTGCTATAATCAGGTTCTGTGTTTGTGTGATAATTCTCCTCAGATGGCCAGTCTTTGTGTTGTCTCTATGTAAATGAAAGTCACATGAGCAGGATCTGCTAAATCAGGGCTGTCAAACTCCCGGCCTGGGGGCCGGATGCGTCACATGCTGGCCACGCCCATGCCCGGTTTAACAAAGGGGGAAAAAGTCCCGATACGTCATGTGACGCTGCCGTGACGACGTGAGTTTGACACCCCTGATGGCCTTGCATGAAGCAGGACTGTTGCAATTCGTTATATACCTTTGGGCATTCCTATAGGAAAGCTGCAGGAGCCTTATCTAAGCTTTCTAAAGCAATGTTTGCCAATCTCACTGGCACTAGGAGCTCAGTAAGATGGCTTGAATCTTCAAGGCCCAGTGGATTATTAGATAGTGAGCCTAGTCTACAGAGATAAGAGGTGGAACAAATGATTTTATAAGTGGAAGTTGGAGGGCTACAAATCTAAGCAGTAGAAGGAAAAATCAGGGAACACCCAAGGAGTTAATCACTGCATCCACCCTTTCAAAAAAGGCTGAGCAATTATCATTTTTGGTACTCATGCCATTGCTAATATCAATATTGATGCCTTTTTGTTCTTTCATTTGAAAAGCTGCTCCAAAAACATATCTTCATCAGAATACAATGCAGTGAGTCATTTCAATTAAGCTTTTAAAATAATATTTATCATAAAACTCTCAACTTCTCCATAGTGGGTTGAGATAGCATCCAGGAATGGGTTAACTTGTCCCTTCAGCTGATTGGACTGAGTCTGTCAGAGCTGAAATCCCCGACTCTGTTGCTAGGCCTTCCAGCTTTCGACTCAGTCCTCAGCGTGGACGGACGTGTGAAAGTTTTCTCCATTCCTGAAGGCTATTTTCAACTAGAATTCCTTCATTGCTTTATCTTCTAATCGAACTGTTCTTCCTCAAAGCTTCTCTGGGAATGTCATGAACTATAGTCATAGCCATAGCCTTACACTTTCAAGGGTACTGATTGCTTCTATTAGGCTTTACCAATGGAGCTTTTTACATATGTGTTGCAAAGAACCTCATATTTCTTTTGATTTCAAAAAGAACAACTGACTGGGGAATTCTGGAAGTTGAAATCTACAGATCTTAAAGTTGCCAAGTTTGGAAAAACACCCATCTTACCTTATATCAGTTATGAAACTTACATTTTGAAATTTAAAATATACTTTTTTGTGTAATAACAAGAATCTTACATAGCCTGAAATAGAAGGGAAGGGGAAATGGTGGTGAGGTGCTGACAGGATAATTCACTTGTTTGTGCCTCATTTTATTCTATTTTATTTATTTCATTCCCATTTTAGTTTACTGCAGTAGCCTATTTCAACTATCATTACTGCCCTCTGAAGATAATTAAATTGTCATAACATCCTGAGCATCTTGGAATTTAATTTAAATCTGTAAGAAAAGATGACAGAATAAAGAAAAAAAAAATCGTAACAGAACAAGCCTACTTTTAGACTTTACCTAAACTAACAGAGCAGCCCAACATCAACCACGCAAGAAATTCATGAGTACAACTAACAACAAAATAAATCCTATTCCCTTTATTTACACCTTAAACCAGGGGTCTGCAACCTGCGGCTCTGGAGCCGCATGTGGCTCTTTGGGCCCTCTGCTGCGGCTCCCTGTCACCCTGTCGTGGCAGAGGGATGAAAGAGCCATCATCCTGTCATGGCAGTGGCCTTAGTGTGGGAGTGAAGCGCCCCTCTACATGCCTTTGCGTAGCAACAGCATTCCGCCTTCATTGTGGTACATTTGCTGTTTCCGCCAGCAAAGAAGGCTGGGAGAGAATGGCGGGGGCAGATCTTGCGAGGTGGGGGACATCCCCCAAGCCTGGCCTTCCTCCTCCCTTGTTGGCAGGGCCAAGAGAAAGAAGGGGGCAGCGTGGGGAAGCGCTCCCCTCCCCTGCCGAGCACCGAGCACAACAGCCCAGCGGGGGGCGGGGGGGAGATGGCCTGACAGAAGCGGCCCCATTGGCGAGTTGGATGGCAGAGAGGCCTGGCCCGGCTCTCGCAGCGGAACACTGTTCGCCGCCTTTGAAACGCACCGCTTTCTGTTTCCTGTTCCTTCCCCAGGCAGCGATGGCTGGGGCCGTGGCGGGGGGAAGCAGAGGCATCAGGGCTGCTCCCCCCCCAGCAAGCCAGGCCTGGAGGAGTGCGGAGAGTTGCAGGCAAGCGCCGGAAGGTCAGAAGACGTGCTCCGACATCGCCCCAACACACGTTTCCAGTGCGCGCTTCTCTGTCCCAAAGTAGGATTGAGTGGGGAGAAGGGAGCAGGGGGAAGGGGGAAGGGTAGGAGGGAAGGAGAAGCCCAGCTGGCTTTCCTTTGGCGTGGGACGGGGGGAAGACCCAATTCCCCCTCCATAGTCTTCCCGCTGCTCTTGCAGCACCTTGTACAGCACAGTGAAAGCTAGCGTTCTTCACAATGGGGGAGACTGGGTCCCCTCCCCTTCCTGGAGCCCATTCCCTGCCCCACTCGCCCCTGGCAACACACTCTCTCTCTCTCTCTTTCTCTCTCTCTCTCTCTCTCTCTCTCTCTCTCTCTGTCGGTGGAGAGCAAACCCAGAAGTAACCACCCGCCGTTTCCCGCCGGGGGGGAGAGAGGGGGGGAGGGAGGGAGAGAGGGAGAGAGACAGAGAGAGGGAAATACCTATTTCCCATAGAAAACAAAACATGGGGAGCCAGAAAACCTGGGGAGGGGTGGCTGGGGGGGGGTCGTGACTGGGTGGGAGTGAGTGACATCGAGTTGGCCACGCCCATCCAGGTTTTGTGGCTCCTGTTGTTTTGTTTTCTGTGGGAAAGAGGCCCAAGTGGCTCTTTGAGTGTTTAAGGTTGCAGACCCCTGCCTTAAACAGATATGACATCCTGAATTGGGATTTGGAAATAGAACTAGAAAAATAACAATTTACAGCTCTCTTCAGGAGGAATTAAGCCATCAGAAGGAATCCTGCCCTTATTAGTTTCTCCCTCTGAAATAGCTGTTATTTCTCCAATAAATTTATCCCCAGTGCCAGATGAACAGGTTATACAATCTTTAAAGGAATTTATAACACACCTGATGGCCAGAACTGTTTACTGACTGCACAAACAATATTTTCTATCTTTGAATATTCAACATTTATAAACAAAAGTGTGGAGGCTCTAAAAATAGCTTTCGGAAACTCTGTGCTAAATAATGCAGACAAATTAGCAGCTCTCTCTCTTAAGCTCAATACACTGGCACTAGGAATGAACAGTTTATGGCTAGTTAGGAAAATGAACTAGTGGGTGAAAGCAAATTAAGATAAGTAAGAAGGAAAAACACAAGGAGACATTTGGGTAATGCATCCCATAAAAGTGACAAACCTAAATAAGCATAATTGATTACTTCAAATGGTTTTTAGAAGCCTTATGGATTGCACTTGATGGAATTAAGAGCGGCCATTGGCTTACCAGATAAGTTATTAATCTTATCATTTAGTTCTCTTTTCTGATGTCAACACCATAAAATTGACTTAAATGCTATTAAAGGCAGGGGTGAAATCCAGCAGGTTCTGACAGGTTCTGGAGAACCGGTAGCGATAAATTTGAGTAGTTCGGAGAACCGGTAGTGGAAATTTTGAGTAGTTCGGAGAACCGGCAAATACCACCTCTGGCTGGCCCTAGAGTGGGGAGGGAATGGGGATTTTGCAGTATCCTTCCCCTGGAGTGGGGTGGGAATGGAGATTTTGCAATATCCTTCCCCCAGGAGTGGGGAGGGAATGGGGATTTTGCAGTATCCTTCCCCTGCCATGCCCACCAAGCCACGCCCACCAAGCAATGCCACGTCCACCAAGCCACGCCCACAGAACCTGTAGTAAAAAAATTTGGATTTCACCACTGATTAAAGGGCTTCTCAATGTAGCAGAATACAAAAGGATTTGCCTTCATCATTCCACAATTACCCAAGAGCTGCTTAAAATGGAAACTCTTCAGAGATATCTTCTGTGAGTATTTCATAATGAGAAAAGGAGAGCTCGACTCAATACACCACTCTGAGCTGAGTCTGTCTTGCCTAATGTCAAGAACAGGGTGGCAAATGATTAAAAATGATGGTAGCCTAGAATTACCAGCACCCTTGACAAGACACTTTGTCAGTAATGATCTTGAGATTACACAAGAAAAGACTGTTACAGATCAAGCACTAGAATTAATTACCTCTTTGAAGCCTTACCAATAGTGAATAAGAAGCAATATCAAAAAGATTCCATTAATGTACACTGCTGATATGGTAGCAGCCAAAACTAATAATTCAAATGCCCCACTAACAGCTGAAACTTTGGAGATTCTAGAGATCTGATACACTTCAGGTGAATCATCAGAAGATTCAAGATTTTAGAAAGAAGATACAACACCTTAACATACATCAGCCAAGGCCCACAGTCCTTGAATGTATCAAACAATACAAGGCCAGATAATCTTTGATTCCAGTTTGTTGCATAGTTTTTCATCCCTCATAGTTGCTATATCAGTCCCATAATAGGAAAGAGAAGGAATGGATAAGATGGTGCCATTAGTACGGAGCTATCAAATGCTTTAGGAATAAGTTGAACATCTGAGTGAAAATGTTTTTCCATTAACCTCAGTAGAAGAGATGAGTGACAGTAAACCTAATTTTCTCTGCATAGTTGCAGATTTTCTGGTTTCTGCAATGAGTAAAGAAAGTGTTGGAATTGCATGTGCAACTCCTGTGGCAACAAGGAATCATTGCGCAGTTGGATATAGTTTTCTTAAAACTTTCAGTTAGAATTCTATCAGGTATAAATAATAAGGAAAATGGGATAATAAAAAGTAAAGCCACTTAAATTGAGCTTGACTCTTGGTTTCCAAACAGACATGTCCAGTGACCACATGGACATGTCCACCTAAACTTTTATCAATAATACCAGTAATGCTATTTTCTTCTAGACTTTTAACAAACTTCCTAGTAAAGCTGCAGCTCTGCAATTTACCATGATTCTCCTGTTCAAATGCAACCAAATCCAATCTTGTGAGATCAGACTGGTGTTGTTACCCACTTTGGAGGTGAAGGAGGAGGAGGAGGATAGAGCTGCATCTGGGTGTATGAAGAAATAAAGCACATCTGGCTGATTGCTTGAATGTTAATGATCCATATTGATGGCCACTTAGTTTATCATGCAATCAAATCTATGCAGATGTTCTTTTGCTAAATTCATTTTACGACCTGCAGGTGGCATTATTTCAATGTTTTAAGCTTTGTAGCATTTTGATGATTTTCATAAAAGTTTGATAATGGCATTTACTTTGCACAGAAGCCAGAGCAATCAGGAAGCAAAGAGATGGCATTTTCAAGCAAATTATACATCCAGATAAACAGTCTAAACAGGCTGCAAGTTTGGGTGGAAACTAATCAAGGAGAGAAGCAACTTAGAACTAAGGAGAAATTTCCTGACAGTTACAACAATTAATCAGTGGAACAACTTGCCTCCAGAAGTTGTAAATGCTCCAACACTGGAAGATTTTAAGAAGAGATTAGATAACCATTTGTCTGAAGTTATTGCACTTCAATTATTTCATATTAATATTATTAATAACTTCAATTCAATTATTCAATTATTGCACCAATCATCTCCCCCGAGGAAATCATTGAAGTTTCCAGGGATGGCCCCGAGTTCAAGTACAGAGATGGTTCGGTGGCCCCACGATTCTGTAGAGTCATTTGCAAGGACGAAATCAGCAAACGAAAATTCATTTACACTATAAACTCTAACAGAAATGACTCCAACCCCAAAAAACTTCGCTCACGGCCTGACCTATCCATACTACAACGAATCCGCTCCCGCGAACTCCGTGCTGAACTCAAAAGACTTCATGACCAAGGACATACTGACCTATACATTGACTACCGTGCTGACTGCATCAAACCTAAGTCCCGCAATCCACCATCCACCATTCAACCCCTCATCACCCAACCCAACATCCAACCTATCATCAACCAAAACCAACCTCTCATCATCCAAAACTAGGCATGCACGCCCCTTACTTCCTTAAT
>QLTV01001815.1:610450-659416 GCA_003457575.1 Thermophis baileyi
CCACTCAGCCATTTTTACAGACTTCCTGACTTTGCAGGAAAATTGTTGAATACAAAATACTGTTTAAAACACTTGCACTCATTGATGCAATTCTTTCTCCATTATAAAAGGTGGATTAGTCACAAGTAAAAGCTACACTGTTTCCCCCCCTTCCTAGGACATTATTTAATACTTTAATATTTTAGAATATGACAAGAAAAGTTGTTACTTCTTGTTGGATTATAGCAAAGTGCAACCCAAGTTTACATCCTTTCTTCCCTGACTACATTACTTATCCTGCTTTGGTCATAAACTACAGTATATTTACAAAAGGCCTCCAATTTCCCGAGCTATGAATAAATACTCCATAATTTATTTTCACTCAAATATCAAATTGAACTGTGGACTAATCTATGGGGTTGAAGCTACCTGCTTTTATACCATCTTATCGATGTCAGACAGCTTTCTAAACACAAATCTGCTTGTTGACCCATTAGAGGAAATGGCTAACCAACATCATTCTGTTGGCTTTTATTTTCTGACTAATTAATAAATAAATAGCTGCTTTTTTTGCTCTATCAAAAGGGTGACCTATCTTAGCTACAATAACCTATTTCTAATGCCATTTCTCTCAGTTCATGCTGTGATAAAAAGAGCTATTAATAACAGCATGTCCACGGTTGAGGTATACATAAGTACTGTGTAGCTGTGCTGTGCTGTGCTGTGCTGTGATTTGGGGCCTCAGGTACACTTTTTTTTGTGTGCTTTTGATGCAGGACATTATCCTGAAATGGCAAATACAAAAAAAAAAAAGTGTTCAAACAGCATAAAAAGAAAATGAATGAAATGAGCTTTTATTTTTCATTCCAGTAGATTAACAATGATATATGGCAGTAGTTTTCACAGGAAATTGTTAATATATACAGTGGGATGCTAGGCATATTCCAATATAAAATCCTCTGCACCAGGCAGCAGCAGCACAAATAGCAATAGCAATAGCAATAGCACTTAGACTTATATACCGCTTTACAGTGCTTTACAGCCCTCTCTAAGCGGTTCACAGAGTCAGCATATTGCCCCCAACAATCCGGGTCCTCATTTTACCCACCTCGGAAGGATGGAAGGCTGAGTCAACCTTGAGCCAGTGAGATTTGAACTGCCGAACTGCAGCTAGCAGTCAGCTGAAGTATCCTGCAGTACTGCACTCTAACCACTGCGCCAACTCGGCTCAAAGTTGTGAGTGCATCACAATAGGAGGATCATATTATTAGAGAAATATTTCACAGAGCTCACTCACTGTCTAATAAGGATACCATAATTCTAATGTTATAATTTTCTTCCCCAAAATAGTGCTTTCTATAAAGACAGTCCTTCCTTCCTTCCTTCCTTCCTTCCTTCCTTCCTTCCTTCCTTCCTTCCTTCCCTTCTTTCCCTCTTCTCTTGTCCCCCTCCCGCGCCTTGCCCAAAACAAAGTCCCTTAATCTCATCAGGACCTGAAGGAAAATAACTATTCCTTTTGCTAAAAAAAGCAGACTGAAAGGACACAAAACAGCAGGGACCCAGCACCAATGTAATTGTCTAACATATGCCTAATTAGGGAAAGATCAACAAGGTAACCCAGAAAGGCTGCAAATGTTTTATGTAAATTGGAGAGATGCTTAATCTCATCAACATTCTAATGCTTGTTAGCAAAGGTATAATAGTTGTTTCCAATGCTGCTGCTTCTGCTTCTAAAAAGACTTGTTTTTCTTAGCAATAAATGTATCTTTTATTTTATAGACTAAACTAATCAGATTTTTCCTTCTTATGGCCCGAAGAATTCTGACAACAAACCAAAACCTTGAAAACAGCCAACACCACAGTTCAAAATACCTATAAAAGTTCAGATCTTCCCTTTGTGTTCTGATCATCTTCTTCTATATACTGGAACCAGTAGTGGGTTCTAAACCCCGTTGCTACCGGTTCGCTTGTGAGCGCTCGCGCGCTCACGCTCACCGCTTCTGCGCATGCGCAGAAGCATCCCGGGCGGGTGGGCGGAGCATCCTGGGCAGGTGGGCAGAGTGTCCTGGGCAGGTGGGCGGAGCCTCCCACCGCCGCCGTTACCGGTTCGCAGAACCGGGCCGAACCAGGAGCAACCCACTGCTGACTGGAACCCAACAATTATTGCTTCAATAAAGTTGATTTTCCTCCTCAGAGTTGCACTACAATTTTTCACCACCACAATAGCATGACAACTCAGGTGGTTTGCCCTTTCTTCCATCCTATCTCTCTTCCCCACTGATATGAAATGAGAAACACTGTATCTCTAGAGAAATTTGAAAATGTATCTGGCAGTTGAAGTGGAGAGTCTATGCTCCAAATTTATCATGTTTTCTATCTCATTGTTGGTCCTGTCTATTAGGAATAGGACTTTCAGATAAAAAAAGAAACTCACATCTCATTATTCTGAAAATCCAAGATAAGAGGAGTCAGGATCTGATCCAATTTTATATCTACTGCTCATATTTTACTTTAAACTATAATCCCTTTCTATTCATCACACTCCAAAGATTTTTTGTGGGTTAATTATAAAAGTAATTACCTGGCTTGGATACTAAGGAAAATGTCCTGTTCTTTTCCTTCAACAACTTGCAACTATCAAAAAAGACACTCAGATTGGTCACAAAGAATATGGTACACAAAGAATATGGTACACAAAGAATATGGTACACAAAGAATATGGTACACAAAGAATATGGTACACAAAGAATATGGTACACATAATATTGACACATTATGATAAGGAGACTTTTTTTTCTAAAAACTTCCTTAAATTAATGTATCTTGAAATCCTTAGATCATTTAGAATAATTCCCTTTTCATTCAGAACTATGTAACCTATCCCATATTACTTAAAAGAGGGCCTCAGCCTTCTAGAGAGATATGAGAAAGAGGGTGAAAAATGTTTTTCTCTGAATTTTCTAAACTAAATTTAAATTATCTTGAAGTCCAATGAAATATTACAATAATTACAATGATTGTTTGAAAAACAGAAGCCATGGACAATCACTGATATTAAATTGCAATGTATTTTCCCTTACTTTTTGTTGCTGGATATGTAGATTTGCTTTTCAAAGAAAAGGCTGTCTATGCTCCTGGGTGGCCAATTTTGGATCCTCATGTTGACTGCTTAAAGAGGGATTTGCAGCTTGAGTAGCTGCTCCCAAATGGGTAGATTTAACAGTACCCAATCACTGAAGTTCCCTTTCAAACGCTCTTCTTTTCCCTACCTTTGGTCCATGAAGAGGTAAGTAAGCCAACTAAGGTATCTTCCTTTATCTAGCTGTTTTTTATGAGATCATAATATGCAGAGAAATGACTGGGTGTATTTATGTGTTTTTGTTTGTTTGTTTGACCTTTGTGTTTGTATTTCCATTTGTCAAGCTACCAGCCAAAAACTCTAGAATTCTTTTGTTGTTGTTGTTCTGTATTCAAATCACTCAAAATAGTATTCAGATTGAGAATATTTTCCACATCTCTAGGTCATTGTTGGCCCCAAAGATTTTATGAATGGTAAGGTGGTATACTGTTTTCTGTATTAGACTACAATGGCTTTGTGTTACTTTTAGTATCAAAGCCAATATGCCTCTAAATTGCAACCAAAGGTAGGAAGAGAACCCTAAGAGTAGATGATATTCATTTATGTTTTACTCTGGACATCTGGTGTGTGAAACCCTAACAAATCTTGGGAACACAGAGGAGGTGATAAGATAGTTAAGGAAGGAAGCAGGGCCATTGGAGAAGATATCCTTGAATCTAGGAGAAGGGGAAGTATGGAAAGAGAGTCAGAGAAACTCTGTGTCAGATCTGCCATCACACCGCTTCAGCCTTGCTTCACTTTGATGGCATCTTGCCATAAAAGGGGGGAGAGGGAATGGGGGGATATAGGGAGGGGGGAATGACAGGAAACAGAAGTGCCAACCAGAGACACCGGTTGAAAGATCCAAGGACACAGGCATGGGAACCGAATGCAAACACCCAACAAACAAATGTCAAATCACTGTTGTGGCTTGCCCGAGTCCCGCGCAGCTGCTCATGGATCCGGAAGACCAAGAACCGATCATGGGGTGGCAATATCAGTCTGTATCTCCGGCACCTGAGTCCGAGACCGAGGAGGACTCAGGGCCAGAGGACGATAATCAACCAAGGCCTTGTGCATCTCCCCAGCAGGAGTTGAGTGACTCAAGTGGAGAGGAGGAGCCTCTGATTGATGCTAGGGCATGCAGGGCAGCTAGCCAGCAAGAGTGGCTCTGTAGGAGGAGGTCTCCTCGCATGTAAACCTGCAGGCAGATGGGCCACGCCCTAAGACTATTTAAGGTTGCATCAAAGCTGCAACCTTTGCTGGAGACAACGCAATTATTTTCCTGGCTGCTGTTTGAACTTTGGTTATCTCAGTTGGAATAACTCCAGTCCGGGCTCTTGGCCAACTCCAGTAAGTGAGGATAAATCGGGACTTAATGACCTGTTTGCATTTTTGTATTTGGAATCCTGGCCAACGTGTTCTGTGATTTTCAACAAGAACTATGGTGAAAAACCTGTAACAAACTTACTACTAAGCTGCATTTATTAGTGGTAAAGCCTTTTTTGTTTTTGCAAACAGTGTGTGTGTGTGTCATTTCCTGGGGGCTTGCCGTGCTGGGTCACAACAATCACTGGGTTTATGTGGGAATATTCAGATCTTTGCTTACACTGAAACCACTTGACTTTAGTAAAAGTATACCTTTCACTACAAATGGAGTCAAGGGTCTTTCTTTCCTAAATGCCCAAGCCAGGACAGGCCTAACACTCTGCCTTAGTTAAGTATATGTTGCATAGAAGGATTAGTTTAATAGGCTTTCAAGATTCAGTTACATCACCCTTTCCAGAAAGTTTGCTTCCTGGGTTTGCTAGCCTTGCGTGTCTTGACAATCAATAATTTTCCCACGCAGCTTATACCTAGCATAATTAAGGCAGAGCCACTCTTAATTGCTTTCACATTCTTCTTCCTTTCCCCTGGATTCAATATTTTTTTATTGCAAAGGCCTTGCTTTTTCCCTTACCTCTCTTGCCACCTCCTCTGTAGTCCAATGTATTTGTTCAGCATTCCATTACGAGGTGAGACAATATGGAAATAGAATCCTGGATTTTAGTTTGATGTGGCAGAGATTTCTTGGTAGCTTAATTACACATGAAATGATTTTAGGTATCTCTTCTGTTATGTAAAGTAGTAAGGAATCATCAGTTCTTCTGAACTTTGAAAAGAGTAGGAGCTGAAACAAGTAAACATTGAAGAAGGGTGATGCTATGCCCATGTATTATGAAGAATGTGTACTAATTGGAAAGGTGGAATATAAAAGTAGTAAATATATAAATAATATTCAGAGGGGGGAAACAATTATAGAATACTCCTGGACAGATAGCACCTAGCAAACAAACAAACAAAAATTGGCAGCTGTTCTGCAATTCTTTCCTTAACAACATTATTGAGATGAGAAATAGAAGTTGCAAAAAGCAGTAGAAACACATGGGAAGGTTACAAAATTTAATTACAAAAATTACAAAAGGAAGACAATATCACCTGAGCCCCTCTCATACACAAAAAACCAATTTCTTAACAAAGAAATTCTTTATTAAGATCTTATCTGGAAGCAGCCAAAATCTATCCATTTAGTAGACATTCCTTCACAGAATGTAGTCCAATGTATTTGTTCAGCATTCCATCAGAAGGTGAGACAATATGGAAGGGCTGAGAGGAAGTGCAGGGGAGCAAGGTGGGCTGAGCTGCTGGTTGCACCTCCATTTGATTTGAACTTCCCAGAGGCTGCTGGGAAGAGCTATTGGCTGTGAATTAAGGAGGGCTGAGAGGAAGTGCAATCTACACAAAGCCCTTTCCCAACTCTTCAAATTCAACTACTGTTTTGTAGAATTCAAAAATTTTAGTGCAAACTACTGTAGTCCTTGACTTACAACCACAGTTGGGATGGAATTTCCATCACTAAGTGATGCGGTCATAAAATGAGACATCACATGATCTCATTGCTTAGTGATGGCAATCCAGCAATCCCCTTTGCTGTCATTAATCCCACCGGTTAGCTGAGGTGGGATTAGCGGAGGACCCACCACAATCCAAGCCATTCTGAGCTTGGTCCTTCCCAATCCTGAGCCTCAATAAGGTGAAGGACTGCCTCCAACTCCCCCCACCCACCTATCTCCCCTCTATCTCTGCCCTTCTGTCTCCTGGTACCTTCACTTGAGAATCACACAGCTCAGCGGCTGCTTCCCACCCTGTGGCTCAGGGGCTGCAAGAAATCCTGAACTGCTTTGCAGCATGAAGCCATAGCCACCAGGAATCCTCAGCTGTCCCAGCCCACCCCAGCAAGCTGCAGGAAGCTGCAGCACTCAGGAAGTCCCAGAAAGCATTCCCCCCCTACATTGACCTTCTGTCTTTTGCACCCAGCCATCACAACTGAAGCAGAAGGGCTTTGCTGGAGCAGCCAAGATAGCATGGCAGTTGTGGGCTCGAAAAGGACACAGCAAAGGCAACAAAGTGCTTCTGCTTTGGCCGTGGTAACTGGACACTAAGGGCAAAGAGTTGATGTGGGGAACTGGGAGAGAAGACAGCTGGGTAAACGAATATTTGCTGGGGCTTGCTGGGACTTCCTGAGCACTTCAGCTTTCTGGGGCATGCTGGAGTGGGCAGGAGCAGCTGAGGCTTCCAAGGACAGCAGCTGCTTCATGCTGCACTGGGGCTTAAGGACTCCTTGAAGCCCAGAGCCACAGCATGGCAGGTAGCTCCAGAGTCATGCAATTCTAGGGTTTCTTGTCATCACCTTAAGTTTTAAAAAAGAAAGAGTAGATTGATCCTACTGCTGCTGCCCAGCAAGGAGAAGTTGGGGTAACAATGGGATTTGGGGTAGGGAAGTACCAAACCCACTGATTCAGGAAGAACATGATTCAGATGAGGTTGGGCAGGTCTGGGGGAGAGCCAGAATGGTGCTTTTTGCTACACAAGAGCTGAAGTGGACATAGGAAGCTCAGGATTGGGATGGGGTGATACAGTAAAACAGTAGAGATCAACAGAAGGACTAAGTCTCGGGGGGGTGGGTGTAACCCATTAGACAGGAATATCCAATCTTGACAACTTTAAGGTTTGTGGACTTCAATTTTTCAGCTCCCAACTTCCCCGTGGTTGGCTGAGGAATTCTGGAAGTTGAAGTCCACAAGTCTTAAAGTTGCCAAGGTTGGACACTCCTGCATTAGATGGAAGAAGAAACAATGAGACAGGAGTCTAAATAGAGATACCCAGTGACTCTGTGTAGTTATTAATTTCAGAAAAGTGATACCAACTTACCATTTTATAATGAACACTCCTGTCTGTTTTCCTTTCGTCAGACAAGCTTCTGAGCGATGTAGCAACTTTCCATTTCACAGGAAGTTAAAAATACTTACATCTAGGACTGAGAAAGCTATTACATGAAGTTAAAAAGAAAGGTTGGGACAATTACCACAGTCTAATTCAAAGGTGTGATTAATAAATTAAAAGGTTCATTATTATCAAACATCTTAGTCAAACAAACCCAGAGAGTATTATAATCTGATGGCTCAATTAAAAGCCTTATTTATCTTTTTATCAATAACCCTGGGTACATACATGAATGACTAGTGAGTTGCTAACAACTTAATCAAGCTAAATTTAGAATTCACAGTAATTTGGGGGCTTACAGTCATCATTTTCTCAGAGATTTAATCTTTATAAATCATTCTACATTTGCTTGCAAATAAAATACAAAGTTAATATGAATTAACTTTTTCATCTTTATTACTATGACTGAAAAGCAAAGCTATTGTAGGAACAAATAAAATTTTAACAATGAGAGTTTTCTTGCTTTTTTTCAATTCCCCCCAATTACCTACTCTTTCAATTATCCCTACTACCTAATATTTATTATATTTTAAAGACAGAAAGTTGTCTTGAATGTAGGAAGGAAGTGTCCTGACCGAAGTCATGTGAGCAAGGCAAAGGTTGAGGAGGGTCTGTTTATTGCTCACTTATCAAAGTGACAAACAACCCACCAATGGTGCTGGTGAAGCTCCACCCCAGCCCTCAGCTTTCCCTCAGTCTGGATTCACAAACTAAGTCCCAGCCAATCCATGAGGCAAGAGGGAAGTGACAATACCAGGGGTGGGTTCTAACTTACCTCGCCGCCGGTTCGCTTCCTCAAGCGCCACGTGGGCGCGCCTCATGGGTGCACGCACACGCATGCGCAGTGCAGGAAATTCCAAAAAATCCTCCCCCCCAAAAAAGTGAAAAACAAGATGGTGACACATGTGCAGTGTCGGGAACTCGGCTTCTGCGCATGCGCAGAAGAAAAAAAATTCAAAAAAAAAAGAGATGGTGACGTCCACGGACCAGCACTGACAGAACTGGCTCCGTGACATCACCAGCGGGTTGCTACCGGTTTGGGCAAACCAGTCCGAACCGGGAGGAACCCACCTCTGGACAATACCAACAAGTCCAGAGTTCCAGCAACCAAAACATCTCCAAGAGTGTGAAGTCCAAGAGCCAAGTCCAAGTCCACAAGAGTCTGAGGTTCAGAGTCCAAAAACACAGTCCAAAGTTCAAGGAACAGGATCCAGGGAAGCCAGGAAGAAGCACATCAAAATGAGCAGGTGTTCCGGACAAACACACCTTCCCCCAGTGTCTGGTTAAATCAGCCTTCCTCAGCTGTTCCTTGTGAGGAGGTGCAGGTCTGCTTCCTCGTAAGCAGCCTCGCTGACCTCCTCTGTGCCTCTCTCCACTCTGCTTTTCTCACCCACGGATTGAGTAGGGAGGGAGTGGTTCCTCATCATAGGTCAGTGTTGGCGAACCTTTTCGGCACCGAGTGCCAAAACGGGAACATGCGTACGCACGCGGGAAACCGGAAGAGCAACCGCCCAGGGTGCATGCACGTGCCGGGAAGATGATCTTCCGGTTTCCGGTGAGCACATGCACACCGGCCAGCTGATCTTCGCACACGCATGCACACCAGAAACCGGAAGACCAGGTGGCTGGTGCACATACACGCACTGGAAACTGGAAGAGCAGCCGCCTGGCACACGCATGTGCACCGGGCAGCTGCTCTTCCAGTTTCCGGCGCTCCAGCACACGTGAAGACCAGCTGGCTGGCATGCCAGAACCCGGAACAGCAACGGGCGACTGTTCGCGTGCCCGGAGAGATGGCTCTGCGTGCCACTTCTGGCACACGTGCCATAGGTTCGCCATCACGTTCATAGGTGGTCTGGAGCCTGTCATCTCTGCTGGCTCTCTGCAGCTGCCCTACTCTTGCTCAGGCCTTGAAAGAAGGCAATAACAAACCATTTCTAAAAAACTTGCCAAGAAATTGACTCCTGGTGACTGCAGTCCCCCAAAAATACTTTTCAAAGGAGAATACTTGAGAATTGGCTTGCATTGCTATTTTCCTACTATCATTATGCCACTTAATTTTAAATAAATGCATACTCCAAATAGCTTGCCAAGTTATTGTTATTTGTACAGTGGTATATGAAATCCTCTCTCTCCTTTTCCCCTGTATTAAGCAAGAAAGAAGATATATTGAAATCATGATATATTTAGTGATTCATCCTCAACGCTAATTTCAATACAAATTTTGTAAAATGATGAGATTAATTAGACTCTGGGAATCAGATCTTTTTTGTACTATTAAGAAAGTGGTAGAAATTGTGGATTGCTATAAACCTCTATTTGATAAATCAATAATCATACCCATGCTCCAAAGGAAATGACTCCATTGACTAATATTATTTGCTATATTTTGAGAGAGAAGTAAAAGGATAGATATTTTTTGCTTCCTGAGTAATTAGCTTCCTAATGATCCAAATTAGCTATACAAAATCATACATTTGGCATAATTATATGTTGTGGCCAATATATTCCTATTTTCTCTCAAACTGGTCAAAGCTTTCAATAAAGCTGTGCTTGTTGATGTCTCTTTGCCTCAATGCTGCATTTAGTATTGCCATGCATATTAGAAAACAAAAGGTAAAATTGTCAAGTACTATACTATAGCAGTGTGCAGCAGCCGCCAAAAAAGCCAACACAGTTCTAGGCTGCATAAACAGAGGGATAGAATCAAGATCACGTGAAGTGTTAATACCACTTTATAATACCTTGGTAAGGCCACACTTGGAATATTGCATTCAGTTTTGGTCGCCACGATGTAAAAAAGATGTTGAGACTCTAGAAAGAGTGCAGAGAAGAGCAACAAAGATGATTAGGGGACTGGAGGCTAAAACATATGAAGAATGGTTGCAGGAACTGGGTATGTCTAGTTTAATGAAAAGAAGTCCAATATCTGAGGGGCTGCTACAAAGTAGACAGAGTCAAGCTATTCTTCAAAGCTCCTGAGGGTAGGACAAGAAGCAATGGGTGGAAACTGATCAAGGAGAGAAGCAACTTAGAACTAAGGAGAAATTTCCTGACACTTAGAACAATTCATCAGTGGAACAACTTGCCTCCAGAAGTTGTGGGTGCTCCAACACTGGACATTTTTAAGAAGATGATGGAGAACCATTTGTCTGAAGTGGTGTAGGGTTTCCTGCCTAAGCAGGGGGTTGGACTAGAAGACCTCCAAGGTCCCTTCCAACTCTGTTATTTCTATTTCTATATACATTGTTCTGCTATTCACCAGTAAATCATTGTGTTGACTGATAAAACAGCAATTCATTCAACACGGGAGCAGGTTCCAATGAAACTTAGAGAAATTTACTTTTTTGTAAGTAAGTGTTTACAGGATTGCACTATAAAGCTATAACACTATGCATATTGAACTTGAAGTAAGCTCCATTGATCATCATAGTTTGAACAAGCAAACATACATTACTGCATATTACGTTTTAATGATAAAATCAGGATGACTACCATAATAACCAAGATATGAATAGTCTTGATCTCTATTCTTTTCTTAGAATCAAGCTTATTCTGCCTTACTTTTAATATCAGATATATCATATACATGTTTTTCATTAATCTTTAAATTCAATTTGTTTCATAAATTACTGAAATTAAGTGATATGCACCTCAATATATCATAAACTTATTTCCAGAAGTCCATCTCTTTGCCACCCAAACGTCTTTACTGAGAAATACATAAAATTAAAATTGTGTAAAATTTCCAGCACTTTAGCACTGCAGAAAAGAAAAGCTGGATGAAGCCAATATAGAAATCTACAACTGAGGTTTTGATACAGGGCAAATTCTGTTTCTTGCCACCCTCCACCCTTGCTCACACATACCTTGGCTTGGACACTACAATATTTTTGCCCTCTCCTTACACTCTGAGCTGACATTTGGCTTTAAAAAAAAAAAAGTTTTAGCAGCCTGTTCGGTTTGTCCATGTGAATTACTGTTACTTTTAAAACTGATTTAAGTTTGTCCTAGAAGTAGGCAATCTTGTGATTATCTTGGAATTTTTGTTGGAGTAATGTTTACTATATTCCTATTAAGTTGTTTGGGGGAGTTGTTTGTTGTTCTTTATTCTTTAAGCTCCACAAAGTCTGTTGGAGTCAGACTCTGTCAGCATCTGTCAGACTCTGTCAGCATCAAAATCAAATAAATAAAAATATAATCTTTGGAGCAGGGGTCTCCAACCTTGACAACTTTAAGACTTGTGGACTTCAACTCCCAGAATTCCTCAGCTGAGGAATTCTGGGAGTTGAAGTCCACAAGTCTTAAAGTTGTCAAGGTTGGAGACCCCTGCTTTGGAGGATGCATCTGAACATTCATAGTAGGTGGATGCTGACCCGAAATGGTAGTCATGTGAGACTTGATTGTTGTGTTACCCACAGCCTGCAGATTTGGGCATCTGTGTATGCCACCATTACTGTTCCTCCATTCTCCCATGATGTTGAGCAGTTCTCCTTCCAGCCACCAGTGGGAAGTGCAAAAAATGGCAGTTAGCTATTGTCCAGCTTCCGCTCTTGACATTTTAGGGCAAGGCAGCAATCAAGCTTGTAGGATAGGAGCCACCTCTTCAAGGATAGGAGGGAGAAGTGGGGATAGTGGCAAAGGGCGGCCCTGGCTGTAAGAAGGAGGAAAGAAAACGCAAAGCCAATCTTACACAAATGGGGGTATGAAACAAGAATTCTACCAACTGCCTGCCCCACAATCCCAGAGGAAATAGTACAAAGCTGTCTTTGTCTCTTTTTTTTCCGATCTGGGCATTGTGTTTTTACTCTGCATTGCTCTGAATCCCATACCTCCAACCTTTCTTGTAGTCCAGCTGCTTAGATTACAAATCAGCAGAAGGGAATAAATCAACTTTGACAGGACTTGCTAGGATTGCAATAGGTGAGTCTTCTTCCTCTCTCTCTCAGGAAATTTGTGCCAAATTGTTATATGTATTTTGTGTAAACAGAGCCTCTGACCTAGAAGCAAGTGTGTTTCTCGGGGCATAAAAGTTTGCCCAACCCCATACTTAAAGGTTTGTCCATTCAAGTATTCTTTCCCACCAGAAATCATTTGTGTGTTCACCAGACCTCTGCAAGCAGACATCAAACGGCACGACCGTCAACTGGTCTAATTATACTTATTCAGAAGTTGGTGAAAAGGATCAGTTTGTTCTGAGTCAGCCCCACCACTCCTCATACACAATCCTTTCTCTACCTAGCTAATAGATTGCCAACGTATTTCAAAATGCTCACAAAAATCTTATCAGCCAAGCCTGAGAAGGAAAGGTCATTTCTGTTTAAAGGAGATAAAACACTAGATTTTTTGCTGGTTCTCACAAAGCACATTGATCATGTGGTTTGCCATAGGGCGAACCACTCTTGGATGATTCATGCAACTAGTTCACCACGTACAAAAGCTAGAGAGGGCAGAGGAGATAAAAATCCTTTATAGTCACATCAACCAGCTCTCTGTATAAATAGCAAAACAAATGCAGCTCACAGCTGGGTTCTCTAATACACTGCCATGTTGCTACAGCAATGACAGCCTAAAAGATATGAACTGTGTGAAGCAAAGCACCAAATCCTGTATTATTACAGTCTAAGGAAAGCACTTTTCAAGTCTCATTAAAGCAAGCAGACATCAGCTCCATTTTTGGCTTTTGTTTTTCTATAATATTCCACAATCTGAAACAATCTGCTTCATTTTAGGGCATAGTAAGGCTACACCTGTGGCACACTTTTGAGTTCTGCATAAGATAAATATTTTCCAAAATGCAGATCTTTTTAAACCTTTGCTCTGGCCTTCATCTTCACCTTTTTGCCAACCTGTCCAGGCACCCTGTCTCTATTACTATATATTTAAATGTCTGAAGATGATCCTTACTTTATGAAATATTAGTTCACCAGAACCAGTGTTAATCTTGACAGTGAATTAAGTTGAAATCCATAGCTATGATCCAGCAGTTAATTCATGTATTTATGCCAACAAGCACTTCTTAAACATTACAGCAGAAGTGTACCAATCATTTGCAGCAGTGGTGGGATTCAAATAATTTAACAACCGGTTCTCTGCCCTAATGACCAGCTGGGTGGGCGTGGCCATGGTGGACGTGGCCAGAGGGTATGACAGGCAGCACTCGGCCTCCTGCACCCTCCTGGGAGCAAAAATGGGCCGCGAGGGGGGGGACACGCCACCCCCGCGCCCAATTTTGGGCCTAGTAGGCCTCCCTGCAGCCTCCTGGGAGCGAAAACGGGCTGTGGGGGGGCCCCACGCCGCACTCCCCCGGGCCCCATTTTGGGCCTAGTAGGCCTCCCTGCAGCCTCCTGGGAGCGAAAATGGACCACGGGGGGGGCTGTGTCACACCCCCTAGCACCCCATTTTGGGCCTAGTAGGCCTACCTGCAGCGAGCGAAAACGGGCCACGGGGGGCCATGCCACACCCCGTGCCCCATTTTGGGCCTAGTAGGCCTCCCTGAACTTACCTGGGAGCCAAAATGGGGCACGTGGGGACTCCTGGAAGGAGTGGGGTGGGAACGTGAGGGGTCAGCCAGAAATTGAACTACTGGTTCGCCCGAACCGGCCCGAACCGGCTGAATCCCACCACTTTTTTCAGTATTAATGTCTTTCTGAATTGGATTGTTCTATATTTTTTTTAAAAACATAAATAGATTATATTTTATTATTATATGAAAATCAATACCCAATCTAGTCTGCATAATTCCTTTAGAGATATGTGACAAGAAAGCTGAATAAAAATAAATAGAAAGATAGCCTGGAAAGCAAGGGTTTTTTCCTATATTCTTTACACAAACAGTGACCAGGATAAAGTAGGGTTGCAAAAGTAGTCTTCATTCAGCAACCACTCTTTCAGTAACCATTCAAAGTTAAAATGGTGCTAAACAAGGACTCAATTCACAAACTAACCCAGTGGAGGGAGAAGAACTAGGTCCCTGATGGCCTTCCAGAAGGCTAACAGAGTGGGAACCCTCCAGATCTCCAATGAAAGCTGTTCTATATGATAGGTTCCACAATGGAGAAGGCCCATCTTCTAGGTCCTGACAGATCACATTTAATGGATTTAGACAGTGCCCACCCTATCCAATCTGGTGGGATCGGCACATACAGTACCTTCATCAAATTGAAAAATACCAAAAGACCATTTAAATTAGAGTGTTGTAATACATCGGTCTGGTCTTTTGAAGGGCTGGTTTTGCACTATATAGTGAGGATGAAACTGTGCTGCCTCTTTTTAATAGAGATTTTCAAGATTAGATAGATGATAGAGAGACAGAGAGATAGATATTTCCAATTAGAGGACAATTTTAGACAGAACTGAAGTTGACTATCTTAATCTTCTATTAGCTGATCAGGAAGTGGAGATCACAGGTAGTGTAGTTAGGCCCTATATACTGTCTATGAAGAAAAATGAAACATTGTTTCAAGTTGGTAAGTTGAAATGCTGTTTTATGTTATTACAATTTTATATGCATGAGTTTTAAATTGTTTTAATGTTTAATGTTTTACTGTTTTATAACTGTTTATGATGTTTTTAATGTTTATTTGCTGTTGTTAAGCCACCCAGAGTCCTTTGGGAGTTGGGCGGCATACAAATATAATAAATATAAATATATAAATATATAATATATATGTGTTTGGATATATTATTTTAGTTATAGTTGCTCTATAACTGAAATATACTAACAAGCACTACATTAACATTTATAAATGTTAAAATGAGCCGTGGTGGCACAGTGGTTAGAATGCAGTACTGCAAGCTACTTCTGCTGACTGCCGGCTGCCTGAAGTTTATTTATTTATTTATTTATTTATTATTTAAATTTCTATGCCGCCCAACTCCCGAGGGACTCTGGGCAGCTTACAACAGAAATAATAATAATAAAAAACATTAAAAAACCTTATAAAAACATTTAAAAAACAATTTAAAAACCCATGCACACCATTCATGGCCGGATCTCGCAGGATTACAACAGCGAGATCAACGGCCCCAGGCCTGCCGGAAAAGCCAGGTCTTCACCGCTTTCCGGAAGGCCAATAGGGTGGGGGCAGTCTGGATCTCAGGAGGTAACTGGTTCCAGAGGGCTGGGGCAGCCACAGAGAAGGCCCTCCCCCGCGGGCCCACCAGCCCGCACTGTTTAGCTGACGGGATCTGGAGGACACCAACTCTGTGGGATGTTACCGGTCGCGGGGAGCCATGTGGTAGAAGGCGGTCTCGAAGATAGCCTGGTCCTGAGCCATATAGGGCTTTAAAGGTAATAACCAACACCTTGAATTGTGCCCGGAGACCAATAAGGAGCCAGTGCAGCTCGCGCTCTCCCCCGCAGGCCCACCCGCCAGCACTGTTTAGCTGACGGGACCCGGAGGAGTCCAACCCTGTGGGATCTTACTGGTTGCTAGGAGCTATGTGGTAGAAGGCGGTCTCGAAGATAGCCTGGTCCTGAGCCATATAGGGCTTTAAAGGTAATAACCAACACCTTGAATTGTGCCCGGAGACCAATAAGGAGCCAGTGCAGCTCGCGGAGAATTGGTGTAATATGGGTGAACCTAGGTGTACCCATGACAGCTCGCGCAGCTGCATTCTGGACCAACTGTAGTCTCCGAAGACTCTTCAAGGGTAGCCCCATGTAGAGTTTGGTAATTCGAGTCTCATGGGCTCAAGGTTGACCCAGCCTTCCATCCAGGGGTGGGTTCTAACTTACCTCGCTGCTGGTTCGCTTCCTCCTGCGCCGTGTGGCCGCGCCACATGGCCGCATGTGTGCTTTGTGCACGCGTGCATGTGCAGTACCAAAAAATTAATTTTTTTTAAAAAAAAGAGCCAAAAACAAGATGGCGACGCATGCGCAGTGCCGGAAACTCGGCTTCTGCGCACGCGCAGAAGAAGAAAAAAAAATCCAAAAAAATCCCCTCCCCCCCAAAAAATAAAAAAAAAGATGGCAGCACCCACAGACCAGCACAGACTGAACTGGCTCTGTGACATCACCGTGATGTCACCAGCGGGTCACTACTGGTTCGGGCGAACCGGTCCGAACCGGGAGGAACCCACATCTGCTTCCATCTTACCGAGGTCAGTAAAATGAGGTAAAATGAGGACCCAGATTGTGGAGGGCAATATGCTGACTCTGTAAACCGCTTAGAGAGGGCTGTAAAGCACTGTGAAGCGGTATATAAGTCTGCTATTGCTATAAACATTTGATTTATAATTGTTCTAAACTTAGCAAAATGTAATAACCAATACTATTCCAGACATGGTTTCAAGATAGGTGTCTTGACTGAAAGCTAGAAAACACACCTCTGTTCAAATGTCAATTTTATGGCTGCTGAGGAGCTATAAAATCTTAAGTGGTAATGAATCAATTCCATTGTAACAAGCCCAAAGCAGTTTAATATTGTTATTATTACTTTTAAGTGGACTAATGGTTTAATTCCCTCAGTTCTATTGAGAAAGGCCACAGGAGATATATTATCAAGATCACAAAGCAATAGAAAAGGGTCATATAGAACTTTCCTCCGTAAATTCCTGGATGCAATCCTAGGAATGCAGCTTTATAGCTGAAAGGAGAGCAACCTCAGTATGTCCCAGACCAAATGTACAAGTACAGATTAGGTGAAAACTGGCTCAAAAGCAGTAACTGTGAGAGGAATCTTGGAGTCCTAGTGGACGATCACTTAAATATGAGCCAGCAGTGTGCAGCAGCAGCCAAAAAAGCTAATGCAATCCTTGGTTGCATAAAGAGAGGGATAGAATCAAAATCACATGAAGTATTAGTACTGCTTTATAAAAGCATGTGATGCGTAAGACCACATCTAGAACACTACATCCAGTTTTGGTTACCATATTATAAAAAAGATGTTGAGACTTTGGAAAGAGTGCAGAGAAGAGCAGCTAAGATGATTAAGGGCTTAGAAACTAAAACATATGAAGAATGGTTTCAGGAATTGCGTATGGCTAGTCTAGAGAAAAGAAGGACTGGGGTGACATGATAGCAATGTTCCAATATTTTAGGGGCTGCCACAAAGAAGAGGGGGGTCAACCTAATTTCCAAAGCACCAGAAGGCAAGGCAAGAAACAATGGATGGAAACTAATCAAGGAGAGAAACAACCTAGAACTAAGGAAACATTTCCTAATAGTGAGAACAATTAACCAGTGGAACAGCTTGCCTTCAGAAGTTGTAGGTGCTTCATCACTGGAGACTTTTAAGAAGAGACTGGACAGCCATTTGTCTGAAATGGTATAGGATCTGCTGCTGAGCAGGTGGTTGGACTAGAAGACCTCCAAGGTCCCTTTGACTCTATTATTCTATATTCTGTATTATCCTCAAAAGTTGAATGGGAGCTGTCATTTATTATAGGGATGTCTACATGTTGTTTCCTGTGGGTGAATACAGCATGCAACAACTGTAAGATTCAGAGCACAAATACCAAGAAACACAAAGGAATTGTAACTTATGAGTCTAGTTTTGTTTATGGTCTTTAATAAAAGTGCAGCTGTAAACCTTGATTAGCAGATTCATCTCTTCTGATAACAAAAAAAATGAAAACGTTATTATTCCTGGTAACTCTTAATAGACATGCTGATTAGAGCTGAATGATGAGATTTTATAATTTGTCTATCAATAAGAGATAAAATATTTGAAGAAGAGAGCTTTTATTGAAATATCACAGAAGATGATAACTTACTGAAATGGTTCGTACTTGTCTAGAGGGAGGAGGGAGTCATTTCTTTGTGTTTTTTCTTCTCTATTATCTTTTTCATATTCTTTGTATTAGTTTTTACCTTTGTATCTGTAAATTTTTAATAAGTATTATTATTTAATAAAAGCAACGATCGGCAAACACTGAAACTTTATTATTGAACAAGTAGGCCCTCTATTGTGTGCTTTGTTCCTCTAGGAAAGTGACAATTCCAACATGTACTAATGTGAGAGCCCTACATAAACTGCCCTTAGCTGATCTTGAAAAGCTAAACAGAGTTGGACCTGATTAGTACTTGAATAGAAGAGCACCAGGAAAATGCATTTTTAAATGCTAATAAGAAAATAATGATTCAGAAAGCAGTTTTGATACCTTAGGGCAGGGCCCCCCAAACTTGGCAACTTTAAGACTTGTGGACTTCAACTCCCAGAATTCTCCAGCCAGCTGCTGGCTGGAGAATTCTGGGAGTTGAAGTCCACAAATCTTAAAGTTGCCAAGTTTGAAGACCTCTGCTTTAGGGTTCATAGATGCCCAGAACAGTCCACGAAATGAAACAGGGTTGACTCTTTGTTCCATTGCCTTCTGTCACTTGGGCATTCTTTTAAAGCTCTTCAAGTTGTCACTTGTTAGTTCACAGGGGTTTAAAATCTTGGATTTCAGCCTTGGGAATGTATGGAGCTACATGTTTATTTCACATATAGTTTAAAATAAGACTAGCAACTTTTTTACAGCCAGGAACAGCATANNGGCAAAAAACCATATATATAAGCAAAAGGAAGCAGTATGCTCCCTCCCATATTTGGGGTATACATTATACTGTTACAGAGAAAAACACACACACACACACACACACACACCCACACATATATAAAAATAAATAAATAAATATATATATATATATAAAAATAAATAAATAAATATATATATATTTGTGGGGGTGGGGTACCTATGAAGAAAAAGACAGTGCAGCCAATGATATCAGTGTGGTACAAGGAATCACAATTTTTTGGCCTGCTTTTTTCGTTAAAAGGGTATTAAAGGATGAAATAACTGCCTTAAGCTTTGAAGATGTTTTAAGTCCCACTTTATGACCCTTAAACCTTCCCAAAATAGAAAAAAAAATTTGCTTCTTTAAAAATGATGAAATGGGTACTTTCTTGCAGATTGCAATTCATGAAAGCTTATGACATAAGTAATATTTTTTTAAGGTACCACAAAACTCATGGCTGTTTGATGTTGCTAGTGAAATCATAGAAAATTTAAATTCACAACAATTCAGGCAACCTAGCCTATGAGGCTTGGTGCTGAAATTAAGTCAAGGTTATTCTTGAAATATGAATGGATGGTAAAGGTGATGGAGTTGGTAGAGATGGCAAATCTGACTTTTCCTTTTAACTTTAATTTTTGTTGTATTTACATTTTATCTTATAATAAATTTTAATAACATTTTTAAAAGGTTGTTTTTAAATTATGCAAAATAATTGAAAACTATGCTGCTAGAAAAATTCTGCATAGCATGATTAAACAATATGACTTTTTGATGTTATGTTTGGCTAACGTATTTAACTTTTTTAAAATATGAGGTTTTACATTGGATAGTTCACCAGAGGGCACTATTTTTCTAGGATACATGTAGTGAAATAGTTATTTTAATTTCAGGAAAGCTTTCAAAGACATTTCAATATTGTAACAGCATCTGACATTTTTTTATATCTAAGCTCAGTTTACTCTTTTTAGTTACTGGATGTAGTAAAATAAATATTTTATCTTGACTCTTCAAAATATTTCTTTTTAAAATATTTTGGATATGATTATATCATGTGATTAGTTCAAAACTGATTCCTCCAGTTCCCCTTTCTTTTCTGTCTATATTCCTTGTGCAGATTGCATAATTATAATATTAAGAGCCTCAGGAGTTCATGGCTACCATGACAACCATGGACCTCATCCTATTTATTGAGGACCAAACCCATAAGAGACGTCATACATTAGATCTGGTCTTTTATCTTGGGGCCTGGGAGATGTTAACATCTGTCCCTTGTCACAGATAGATAACCTTTCCTAGCTCTAGAATCCTCTTTTTGGTGTCCATCCCTTGCTGCTGGAAGGTAGGGCTATTTGATCAGCTGGCCCAGGCAACTGATGGACTCAACTGGATTTCAGAAGTAACCTGTTTTTTTGCTGGAAGCTCTGGAGCCTGAGGTTATGCAGAGGCCGTGGTTGTGGCTTGGAATGAGCTTCAATGAGAGCCTTGAATTGGATTGCTCCTGCATGGATTCTCTGTGATCACAGAACCCATAGCGTTTCTTAGTTTACTGAGCAGCTGCAGGAAATGAAACAATGTAAGTGATACCTAGAACAGTGCTGGCAAAAAAAAAAAAAAAAAAAGAGCAAGGCTGACTAAGTACAGGTGAGAGTTTTACCTTGTAAGAGCAGCAGAGCAAGCTCATTTCTTGATTCGTATTGTGAGTACAAATAGCCAGGCAATAGACCTGTTTAGGATAACCAGGCCCCTTTTGGGGAAGGAGGGATTGGGAAAACTTTTGCAGAGTTGCTGTGAAGAATATTCTTGGCATCTGTCAGATAAAGTTGCTCAACTTTGCTTGGACTTGTACTCTGGCTGGGCAGGTGTTATGGAAGTGATCAAGGTATATCTGCGCTCAGTTATTTGGGAAGGGTTTGAGCCGGTTACTCACAGGGAAGTAGGCAGGATCCTTGAGGCAATGAGTTCTGCCACCTATATTAAGATCTCCATGGAGGTGGCACATGATTAGGTCAAAGTAGTGATTAATGCCTCATTGTAGAAGGCAGTGCCATGTTCCTTTTTTAAGGGACTATCTTTGGGCCCAACCATGTTGGCCAATTTATATCTGCCCTTCAACATTCCCCATTTAGGAATGTTAAGAGGATCAGAATCAGGGGTGGGTTCCTCCCGGTTTGTACTGGGTCGCCCGAACCGGTAGCGAGGCGCTGGTGACGTCATGATGGCGACGTGGACCTGCCTTGGTCGGTGCCGGTCCATGGGCACCGCCATTTTTTTCCGGGAATTTTTGGCGGCTTTTTTACGTTTTGGGCTGTTTGTGCTCTGCTGCTGCTTTGGAAAGGGCCCTCCCACCCGCCCCTGGGTTAAGGCTGTCCTTTATTCTTCACCCGAAGCACAGCTGATCAGCTCCTCAGCTGTGTTTCGGGCAGATTATAGTCACTGAGCATGCGCGGACACAGAATTGCACCGGGGGAGCGCGTGCGCGCGTAACCCTAAGCCACGCCCACAGAGTGGTAGTGGAAATTTTCGGAACCCACCCCTGATCAGAATGTCCTGAACGGATTATCTGGATCCTTCTTGTCAGCCCTTCGAGGCACATCAGACTAAACCTAGTCATGTATGATAATACTATTTATAAAAGCAGTATTATTATTATGGAGTTGATCAGCCAATAAATTTAAAATACTACTACTAGTAGTTATAGTAATAAAATATTGCAAATTTGAATGCTCCCCCTCTCTTTATCTTCGTGAGAACTAGTCTTGCTTGAGACACTTTCTCAGTTCTAGCTCGACTCAGATTTCTTTTATCTGACTCTCTTCCTCCTCTTCCTCAGGGTTATTCCTTCTGTCCATTACTCTTTTAAATTAGGGAATAACCCAGGCAATATGACATGTGGAAAGCTTGGAATGAGGGTGTGCATCTATCCAAGCCCTCTTGGATCTTTTCGTGGGGTTCAATCAGTAGTGGGTTCTAAAACCCTTTACTACCGGTTCGTGCACACACGACGCTTCTGCGCATGCGCAGAAGCATCCCGGGCGGGTGGGTGGAGCCTCCCACCACTGGCGCTACCGGTTCTTAGAACCGGGCCGAATTGGGAGCAACCCACTGCTGGGTTCAATACCATCAACCATCACTGGACATTTTTAAGACCATCGCTGGAGATTAGCCATTTGTCTGACATGGTATAGGGCAGGGGTGAAATTCAGCAGGTTCTGACAGGTTCTGGAGAACCAGTAGCGGAAATTTTGAGTAGTTCAGAGAACTGGCAAATACCACCTCTGGCTGGCCCCAGAGTGGGGTGGAAATGGAGATTTTGCAATATCCTTCCCCCTGGAGTGGGGAGGGAATGGAGATTTTGCAGTATCCTTCCCCTGCCCCGCCCACCAAGCCACACCCACAGAACCGGTAGGGAAAATTTTTGAATTTCACCCCTGGTATAGGGTATCCTGCTTGAGCAAGGATGTGATGACCCGGGACAAGGCACGAAGGTCACACAGCCAACTGAAAGTTCAAACTCCCCTTTAATGCTCCAAATGTCCCCTCAAACGCTCCCACATTCTTGGCAAGTCCCAGAGCAAAGCGCGCGTGCACACACACACGGAAACCTCTGGCTGCACCCAGTCCAGCAAAACAAAGGAACAGGGAAATGAGTCCACAAAGTCAGGAAGAAGGCACTGAGTCCACAAGTAAGGAAGAAGCAAGCAGTCCTGCAAACTCCAAATGTCTGTACCAGCACACCAAACTCTACCAATTCAGCATTTGTTCCCGACAAATGCCCCTCCCCACAGTGTCTCCTTAAATCTTAGTTCCCAGGTGTGCCTTGTGAAGAGGAGTGGGGTGCTCTCCTCCCGAGTCATCAGGTCAGCCTGCATTGTTCCTGTCTTCTCTCTACTCTCCGTTCTTGGGGATCCAGAGAGGGCGGTCCTTGCTCATCACCTGAGCTCTGTCGCTCCTCATGTCCACTGCTTGCCCACTCTCAGTCATCCTGCCCCGTTCCTTCCTGCTAACAAGCCTTCCCAATCCTGAAGGGCCCTGGGCTGCCTCGGCTTGCTCCTCCCCACATTCCTCCAAAGCCAACAAATCTGCCCCCTCGATCTCCGTCAGCTCTAGCTCTGGCTCGTTGTCCTCCATAGATTCAGGCTCCGATGGGGATTCAGGCTCCGATGACAAAGGAGTTGGACTAAAAGACCTCCAAGGATCCTTTCCAATTCTATTATTCTGTTCTATTTGGCTCTATTTGGCTTCTTCCTGTGAGCCAATCCCCAACACCTTGCTTTACTGAGGAACTCTGGGAGATGAAGTGTCAGAAGGGACACTTGAAGCACTATTAGAGAAAGACTTGGAGTCAGACTGAAAATGGATAAGGGACTATGTTAGAGATTACCTCTTGGCGATAAGGGAGCTAAAACCTCATATATCATCACGAGCCGTGCTCATGAAGTAGTTAGAATGGAGTACTGCAGGCTACTTCTGCTGACAACCAGGGGTTCAATCCTCATCAGCTCAAGGTTGACTCAGACTTCCATCCTTCTGAGGTCAGTAAAATGAGGACCCAGATTGTTGGGGGCAATAGGCTGACTCTGTAAACTGCTAGAGAGGGCTGTAAAGCACTGTGAAGTGGTATATAAGTCTAAATGCTATTGCTATATAGAGGTTGAAAAAGAGGGGTGACACTGCCAAGCCCGGACATATCCCACATTACAGGGACTTAAGACTTAATATCTCCTCCCTCCCAACACCAATTGGAGCTGGCTACAGAGGAAAGACAAGAACCATTGCAAAACAGAACCTCCAGTCTCAACTCCGGAACCATTAAAGAAAGATATCAAACCATGTGATCATTTTCAACTTCAGTTTCCTCTGTGCAGCATTTTCATATTTTTGCATCAAATCATGTTTTCTCATTAACTGAATGCACATGCTCGGATAACAAATTATCTGCATTTTCATCTCATGTCTTTTCTAAGAAAGCATCTTTGTTGCTCATGATCAAAAAACACAGGTGGGACTGAAAAACACAAATGATTTTGAACAGGGAGCATAATATTGATCTTGTGAAGATTTTTAGCTGAATTAAGTAATTTATAGCATTGAAAATATTGCTATGCAAAATGGAGAGCCTAAAACAAAGGCATTTCTGTGAAAACCTGCTATTTGGGACCAAAAATGCAGTTATACATATGCCTACTTAAAATAGCTGAAGAGTTCAATGTTCAGTGTTAATGAATTCCTTAGCAGCTGTTGTTTTGATTCTGTTAACTTCTCCCTAATGTGAGTCTCTGAAGGACAGTTATCACACCCACAGTGGGAAGCTGTTTATTGGAATAGTCATACTTAATGCAGATACTTTTGCTCCAATAATCTACTTTGCTTTCTAAGGTAGCTGAATATTACAGGAGAGCTAGTTGTAGAAGAAAAGTAAGTAAGTAAGTTAGTTTATGGTAAAAATATCTATAATTGAAATGTCACTGCACCTTAGATAGAGGCAAAGAGAAGTCACAGATTTATTCTGAGTACAGTATTCATTTTCTGAGAAGAACAACATTGGTATAATAACTTCTGCCTCTGCTGAAAATGAATTAAGCTTCAGGTACTGAGCTGGTTTTGGAGCATGATTAAAAAAACACAGGACACCTGAATATTTCAAAGAGTCTTCTGAAAGCTATCAAGTTGTATATGTGTGAAAGGAGGACTTTGGGTAGGCAGGTTGTGAGATGGGAAGAGTGTTTTTCTTTCCAATAACCTCTCTGTCATGTCACAATGAGGTTTCTGACAGCAGCTGATTACTGTATTTGTCATCTTATTTGGTCCTTAGACTTTGAATTAGGGTTAATTCAATATTGCTTTTCAACAATAACTGAGCAGGTGCTGGAATAAGAGTTCTGGGTTAAATTATGTGTAAGAAATTCTAGAAAATATTAATTCCTTGTTTCAGACAGTTTTACATGTAATTTCATTTTTTAAAGGCTATATTATTTTATGGTTGTATTTAGACTGTACTGTAAGCTGGTAACAGATATAATAATTATACTGAGGCTGAGACCATACATAAAAGTAGTCTGTGACACAGTAATATTTACCATAATTTATCATCCTATTTCACAACAACAACAAAAACAAAAAAACTCCATAAACTTGATACCTATAAAAATAAACTCTTGCCTTTCACACAGTCATGCAACAGCAGAAGAAAGATGCACATATTTCAATCAAAGTGCAATCAGTTTGCTGCCCAGCTCATCATACAACCTGATATTCCACTGCAGCCACCAATTTCATTGATGCACAAGCCAGTAGTTCAATGCATCAATCTCATTCTGCTTCTCCATGGCAATAAAAACATTGAGAGTGATATTGAAAAAGTGCTAGTTATGGGCATGATTAGACTTTGCAGACGTAGAAGGGACTCACTCTCCAAACATAGAGTTGAGTGTGGCTTCTGTGTGTAGATTACAGACAGCTGAACAAGTGGACAGAGCCTGACTGCTTTCCCACACCATGCACTGATGATTTGTTCAAACGACTGAGGAAGCAAGTATTTAACTAGATCTAACCACTGTCAAATTGCATTGAAGAAATGGGATATAGAAAAGACAGCTTTCTCAACTCATGGTTGTAGGAATAATTTCTCTTTGAAATATCTTAGTTACCTTCCAAAGGCTGTTTAATGAGTACCTTAGGAGATTGTGTGACTTTTTAATGTCCTATTTTATAATCTTCTCAAATACTTGAGATCACTATATGGAATACCATGAGATTGTATTGCAATGAATCAAAGATTCCAGACTCAGGATTAAAGCTAAAACAAGTCAAATTGATATTTTGATATTTTATTTGAGTGTAAGCAGAGGTGGGTTCCTGCCAGTTCGGACTGGTTCTTTAGAACCGGTAGTGGGAATTTCCCCCCGCTTGCCAAACCGGCAGTGATGGCCGGCTGGACACGCCCCTGAACCGGCTCTCTCGGCGGTGCCATAGGTGCCGCCATCTTGTTTTTTGTTTCTGCGCATGTGCAGAAGCTAGATTTTCAGTACTGCGCATGCACACTTGGGCGGCGCGCCCATGCGGCGCGGGCGGAAGCGAACCGGCAGCGAGGTAAGTCAGAACCCACCCCTAAGGTTGGGTCGAGTATCATTTCTATCCCTAGCCCATTCCTAAGGGAGAACCCTCTCCTCCCCCATCAAGTACAGTCTTCCTTGGAATTGGCTGAATGTAATTATAACTGTGCATAATTATAGAAAAATAGGTATATCTTATACACTGGAGTCTGGCTTTGCAGGAATGTGGCTTCAGTGTTGTACACATCCAGACTAACTTTGTGGTGCTCTGCCAGGGAACCATATAAAGATACTATCTGCTGCATTATTATTCCTATATAATCTGTTATGATGATTAATTTATATTTAAAAGTTAATAAAGAACTGGTCTTAATTTAGAGAAAGGTTCTCAGACTTCTGAGAAGTTATTTAGACCAGGGGTCGCCCGATAGTGGGCCATGAGGGGTTTACAACCAGGCCATGGAAACAGCTGGCGAGCAGTGGGTGAGTGTGTGCGCTCTCCATTTAAGTGAGTGGCATGCACGCCTGCACATTGCTCGCACAAATGGAGCTGTGTGTGTGTGCGCCACTTGCTGGCTGCTCACATGGAGTCCTTCGGGAGTTGGGCGGCATATAAATTTTATAAAATAAATAAATAAATAAATAAACCATCTCCTCTCCCACCCCCATCAGTCTGCAAAGCCGGAAACGTGGGGAACTCTGATTTAGGCCACCTTTTGATAGAGATGCCTTTTAATAATTTTGATATATTTGATATCTTTGTGATTAGAAATGGACACCTATGATTGCTAGCATTTGTATAATATTTAGATCTGCTGTGATTGAGTTGAATTATCTTATTTAAACTGAATTGCTTAGTTTATTGTATTTATAAAATAATAATTAAAAATTTATAGTATTTTAAAAATAATTATTACTTAAGTTATTCTTTAAGTGTTGGTTTGTCCTAGTGCTACTAATTCCAAAACTGCTTTTAAGAGGGAGCCATTTGTTTAAAAGCTTAGGTCTGGGAAAGGGGAATCTTATGTTTCATTCAGATTCCTGAGAAAGAATGATTAGGTAGAATTCTTTCATATGGGGGAACAGCTACACACAGATAATTTGTAACTCAGGAAAAGGGGATGGGATGGGATAGGATGGTGGAGATCCCAGGAAAGGATTTGTGGGCTTGTGATACCTAGGCAAGTACAATGGCTTAACTATTGTCTAATTCACCCACATCATGACAGTTAATCAGAACAGGGAAAAAATCACAAATTAATAAGAAAACTAATCAACTTCCATACATATTAAGAATCGGTTCTCTAATGACAGCCCTAGAGCTAATAGCTCTGATCCCATTCACCTCTATACTGCTATTTAATATACATTTAAAATTGTATACCTTTTAAACGCTATACCCTGTGCAATGTGTCCCTATGGAGCAGTCAGTCAGAGGATGCACTAAATGTTTGCTTTATAGATGTAGACAATTTTACTGTTCCATTTATGAATGTATGGAGAAGAACATTTTAAGAGTGTCATTTCCTGATCCTGCAAATGTCCTTCCTCAATCCTAAATTCTGCTCATTCAGGTATATTTCAAGGCCTTTTCCATGGCTGCAGCATATGAGAAAACATTTCACCAACCTGAAGGGCCTGTACCTGTCAGATAAGCATTGCTTGGGTGATTAAAAGCCAAAACTAAAATTTAAAGAGCTTTCTGATTTATAAAGAACCCCCACAAAGGTCAATTTTTCTATTTTAAACAGATAGCAGAGAAGAGGCATATGCCTTGAACCCAAAAGAATTTAGCTGTGACATACAGGGTAGATTTCAACCTATCTATTTCCCCCCCCCCAGCATTTATAGCTGAAGCTATCATACCATATACTGTATAACCTTTGATTTACTAAATTCAGTTGAATCCCGTGGAAGAGTTGTCTGTCCCTGGATATGTAAGAAGGTATTGGAGAACAGGGTGGCTTTAAGGCTCAAAAAGGGAGGTTTTTCTCATGGTCAATGCCCTCTGAAGACTATTCTTCCAAATGCACTTAATAGCCTTGCTCTAATATGATACAATGTGCTTAATGCAAGTCTGGAAGAGATAGTTCTCAAGTTATGACCATAATGGAGCCTGCCCGTTATTGGTTGCAGGTCGTGATGGTCATTGAGAAAGGCACCCAAATGATCGGCTTAATGACACCCCCCCCAGTGGTCTCCCTGATGCTCACCTGCCCGCCTTCTCCCAAGGCCTCCCCCTTGAGGCACCCTGTATTCTGCTTCCCACCCTTCGGGGTCCTGCAGCCTTTGGCCCGGCTGCCCCCGCCCCCAAGGTACCTGCAGGCCTTCAGTTTCCTTCCCACACAGCCACCCAGGGACTTGCAGGACTCAGCCTGCTCCTCAGACATCTCCAGGACCCAGGAACACCCAGGAACTTACCTTTCTGTGTTTTGCAGAGAGCTACCTGTCTGATGCAAGGCTTAGCTTTTCTACAGCCGCAGCCTCGTGGCAGCGTCATGCCATTCTGCAAGCAGGTATTCTTGAGATCCGGGGGGGGGGGAAGGGGCACTCTTTTTTATTACTTCCAGTAGTGATCTTAAATAATTAACAGGGATTTAAATAACAACCTTTCCATTTCTTTGAATCAATTAAGCTTATATATACTGCAATATGCCTACTTTTGATTTGTCTGTTGCCCAGTAACTAGGTAATACATTCTTAATTTTTAAAAATTGCAGCAATGTAATATATTCATGGCCCTGTTGCAATGCCAAGGAAACCAAGGATGCTGGATTTGTGACTTTGAGGTCTACGTTAGCCAGAAATAACTGGTTATTTGGTCTTTGAAATAACTCCTGGCTTTGATTCTAAATTTGGATAACAAGTATAAATAATTTACAACCATTTAAATTCTTTTGCAGGAATATTAATGTGATTTTGAAGCTGTAATCCCAAATGCACCTAGTAGAAGGTAAACATCACCGAACATGTGAAATTCTGAATAAACAGTGTTAAGATTGCAATGTTAGAATTTGGAAAGAGCTATAAATATTTGATCCATCCAAGGTTCAGGAATTTTGAGGGTCTGTATAGGTGGCCAGTTTTGTGGGAAGTGAGTAGAGTCCTTGTTGATGCAAATGGGCCATTTCTTTTTTTTTAAAGTTTTTATTTTTTTCCAACAAACAATACATCATCAATCACAGTGTGTCGTCTGGGTACAACATTTTAAATCAACATCTTTTCTTTTACCACTATTTTCTTAATATATAAGCAACTCTACTTTTACAATTCAATTAAACTTATCCTCTGTCAAAACCTTTCCCTTTCATTTTATTTAACTCCATATCTCTTTTCATTTATATTCATTTTCTATCCAATGATAAAATGCTCCCATACATCATAATACTCTGATTCTTCTTTCCCTTTAATTGCCATTGTTAATCTGTTCATTTCTGCACATTCCATTATTTTCTTGATTATCTCTCCTTTTGTAGGGATTTTACCTGCTTTCTAATTTTGTGCAAATACAATTCTCGCTGCAGTTATTACATGAATAATCAAGTATACAATTTCTTTACTATATTTCTCTGATAAAATACCCAACAGGAACAGTTCTGGTTTTAAGTCAATATGTTGTTGTGTCTTCTTTTCTAACCACTTTCGAATTTGTGCCCAATAATTTCTTGCTTCTGCACATGTCCACCACATATGATAATATGATCCCGGTGCCTGGTGGCTCAAATGGGCCATTGTTGTTGCTGGATAAAAGCTGTGTTTTCACATGTAGCTGTGGAGTGGGAAAGTCCATTGACAGGGAGATTGAGACAATTAGGTGTGATAACTAATTAATTGATAAAGAAACATTGTGGTTTCTCACTTTGCTACCCAGTTATGGCTTCTTTGTGAGTGCTATGCATGGGCTGATAATCACATTTATGAAGCATTTGTATGAAAGGTTTACTATACATTTCACAACTAGTCCTGTAGAATAATTTTTTGATAAGTAGTTTTTACTGAAACCTGCAAAAGAGAATCTCTCCAAATTGCTTCTATTTGTAGCACAAGGACTCTGTTTTGTTTTGTTTGTCTATTTGAACAGCTTGGTGCCCAAACATAAATTAAGAGTGTACTTGAAGCTTGAAAAGGAATAATGTTGATTCTCTTCAGCATTTTACAATTGTGGGACTGTGCAAAGCTTTGATTTAGAGATACAATTCAAAGCCCATTGAATCATCTCTGAATCAAATTGATTTTTTAAAATCAAATCAGAAAGGCTTAAAAAGGGCTTTGATGCATATACAAAAGTCCTTTTTTCCAATAAATTCAGAAATGGAATCAACTTGCTTAGAGCTTTGAATCAAAGAATCAACTTCTTACGGTAGATTGATGTGAGTAGTCAAATTAGATTGAATCAATTATCCTCATTGAATTCATAGTTGGTCTGGAGCTCATTCTTATAGTCATTATTGCCTATGTAGTATTATAACATTGAAGATATTTTGGGATCTCAGTCTAGCTCCATAGAACAACTGCATTTACCTTCAGCAATGAATAAAACTGTCATTGTTCAGCAGAGATGGCCAAGGGTTATGAAATAGGATCAAGACATAAACGTCTCCTGATTGTACTCCCTTTAGCTTGCACATGGAAGTTGAATATTTCTACTGGAAGGAGGGGAAAGGCCTAATGGTTACAGTAAAATAGAATGCCAGAGAAAAGAGAACAAATTCCCAGTAATCCCCTATTTGATTTTTTGTCAATGGTACAATAGTCAGCCCTATAGTTGGCATGAGTGACATATAACTCTATAGAGCATTAAATGGCTGCATTCTTCCGGTATCCTTTAATGCTCTTCTTTCTCTATGTGTGCAAACGTAACTGTTTCATTTCACTGGTGGCTCCAAGGGAAATGTTGTATGTACTTGCACACTTACACAGGTAGCTATGGCCAACCTATGGAAACCAATGCATTGAGAATTTTGGAGAATACAGCTGCTTTAATGCTTCAGGGATGGATGCTTTCTTTATGCCCTGCTTTACACAGTTAACATTTCAAATGAATTGCATAGCTCTATGAAATTCCTGAGATAATGTATAGGAACAGTTGTGTGTACCATGATTGTATTTTATAATTTACTTCATAAAATAGTTGAAAATATAAACAGGATAATGATATATCACTTTATTTCCTCACTTTCAAATAGTTATTTGAGTCTTCCAGGATTATCAAAGAATTAATGGACATTTGAAGCCTCAGCCATCTATAAAATAGCATAATTATATTGTATTGCTCCCATAAAGATGATGTAATGGTATGCCAAAACACCTTGGTAGACAGGGTGAAAAGATGCTGCCTAGGGAATAGTTGGATAAGAGACAGCATAGCCCTCAGCTGAATAGTGGAAGGAATAAGAGACTTAGAAAGGAGCGTCCCTAAATTCTCGGGCTATAAAAGTGATGGTAGGAGAAATTTACTTTTAGACATTCAAGACTGATGTCATCCTTACCAGATAGACCTGACAGAAAACATAATGCAATAAACTAATTATACTTTATTGTAAAGTTACATTAACAGAAAGTGGCATATGCTTCTCCAGTGGCTGTACTTCAGACATTTATACTAGTCTCATTTTCCCTTTACTGCATAAATTCCCAGGAGGGGCAGGACAATTCTATAGCTTCCTGCTTTTAGATGCCAACCCTGCTACAACATGCAATGTTAAGTGAGGACAAAACTCACTTAACACATGTCTCACTTAACAACATAAATTTTGGGCTCAATTGCAGTTGTAAGTCGAGGACTACCTGTATGGGCTTCAAATGGAATTTCTAGGAGTTGAAGTCAAGCCCACGCGGCGCGGGAGGAAGCGAACTGGCAGCGAGGTAAGTCAGAACCCACCCCTGAATCAAAGCTATATATCTGGAACAATCCTTTCCGGAAAAAAAATCTTTGTATATTTATTAGAGGATAACTGCCATTTCAAAAAAAAATATGTACAACATGGTATCACTAAACAATTGAAATTCATTGGGTAATTCATCATAATTAATCCAAGCTTTGAGTGGAATTTGCATTGGACTGGATTGGAAATATCAAAATTCCATCTGTCAGAATACTTATATGATCATAATGGATAGTATTCCAACCCTAAACAAGCCACAACTAAGTTGAACATTGATTTTTAAGATTTCAAAACTAATCTTGAAATGGGGATACTGACAATAGCACCTAAACTAACAAAAAAAACAACCCCAAATGATTTAATGTGCCTCCTGCATCATTTTTATTACCTCCATAATATTAACAATTCAATTGTTAAGGTATCCAAGACTTCTAAATCCTTTGCTGTCATACTCCTTATAGCAGAGGTAGCAGATCACATGAAGATACATATGAATAAAATCCACTTATATCAATCAGCAGGGCTCATATAGGGTATTAAGAAAGAGAAAGAGAGAGAGACAAGAAAGAAAGAGAAAGAGACAAAGTAACCCACCCAGTCACATGATCACCCAGCTACTCCCGCCCAGTCATATGACCACAAAGCCATGCCCGCCCAGTCACATGACCACAAAGCCACGCCTACCATCACATGACCATCAAGCCACACCCACAAAATAAGCCACGCCGACAGAACTGGTAGTAAAATTTTTTAGAACCCACCCCTGACCTGTGCCATAAACTAGATTTGATGAGCACCTAGTTCACCATATTAGAGTGCTCTGTAATTTGATGGATATAGTCTTCCAGGCATTAACCTTTTATGTTCTCCTACACCCGAGGTGGCGCAGTGGTTAGAGTGCAGCACTGCAGGCTACTTCAGCTGACTGCTAGCTGCAGTTCGGCGGTTCAAATCTCACCGGCTCAAGGTTGACTCAGCCTTCCATCCTTCCGAGGTGGGTAAAATGAGGACCCAGATTGTTGGGGGCAATATGCTGACTCTGTGAACTGCTTAGAGAGGGCTGTAAAGCACTATGAAGCGGTATATAAGTCTAAGTGCTATTGCTATTGCTATTGCTACACCCACCAAATGCTCCTGCCCTTTCTTTTAGATTCTTTTAGACTTTTATATATAGTACTTTATGTTTTAGTATATTCTCATTTTCAATTTTCCCTTTTCTAGACTCTAATGTATCTTCTCTGCATTTAATTGACTGCACATCACTCTCTTTATCATGATCTATGACTGTAATAAAGATTTAATTTGATTTAGTAGTGAAAATAAAGATGCATTAATATAGCATTGACACATAGTTTTTTCCTGTATAAGTTGTCTCCTGCGTATGTTCCCAGTATTTTAGATAAATAACTTACTAAACATTCCCTATTTTTTTCATTTTAGTACAACCAATCTAAAAAAATTCTAGCTAGATACCATGAAAGAAATCTATAAAATAAATAATAAAGATACACAAGTTACAAATAGCTATGCTCCGGGTAAGTCATAGGTAATAAAACATAGGCATATTGACATGAAAGCATAACAATGCATAAGATGTCAGTTGAGCTAATCAATAAAATAGAAAAATATGTAACAAATGTTAACTTTCCTCTGTTAATTTATGTCCCTGCCACTAAAGGCTAACCCAAGTTGACAGGGTTTACACCACATCTGAAACATGCTGATGCCTGGATTTGGTATGTCTCTCGAGAAAAGATGTATAGTAGAACTCTTTTAGCAATTCTTGACATTCTGTCTTAGCACAGGGAATGTATTATTAAAAGGAGTTCTGGGTTTCTCTGAGATAAAGCAATGTGGCATAAGGAATTAAGGGCTTTGTAGGTCAAAAGTAGCACCTGGGAATTGTGCCCAGAAGAAAGCTAGTATGTAGTAATTTCATGATCCTGTTGACAAGAGGCAAGCTGTCACTTTCTGCACTGTTCTAAATGTCAAAAAATAAAATGGATGAATAAATATGGCAAGCCAGTATATTAATAAATATCTGGGAACACAGTGATAAAGTTCATTCCTGAGTCAAGATATCTTTTAAAAATAGGGCTGATATCGTTCATTATTCTAAGGGTTTGGCACCTTTCTTTTTATTATACTGTCTACTATAGGATAGTATAAGAATAAGGGCTGTCACAAGGAAGAGAGCATCAATTTATTCCACATAGCACCTGAGGGCAGAACAAGAAGCAATGGGTGGAAGCCTGTCAGAGAGATATTCAACCTGGAAATAAGATGGAATTTCCTCATAGTAAGAACAATTAATCGATGGAACAGTTTGGTAAGTTATAAGGATTACTGCCTGTAGTAGGGGATTGGACTAAAGACCTCCAAGATCCTGTCCAGGCCTATCTATGATTCTGTGATTATTCTACCAAGGTCTCTTAGTGGTTTACAACAAAACATAATGTTAACTTTTAGTAAGTTTTATTATTAAATAGTTTAAAACATTGTTCAAAACAGTTGACAATTGAGCACCTATTTAAAAAGTTGTTTTCAGAGTCTTTTAAAAAAACAGCAAAAAAGCTAAGCCCTTCAGTTCAGCATGAGATCCATTCCTGGGGTGGCTATAGAAAAGTCTTTACTTGATGGATGAGTCCATAGTAACCGTATAGCAAAACTCATCAAATGCTCTTAATAAGGACTGCTGGTGGCGGTGATGAAATCATATAAAAATTAGCATTCTCTCTAGTAAGAGTTACTATGCATACATGGACTTGTTATATACGGAAAGAGATTGCTAATCATTGCGATACTTTTGACACAGTTACAATATAGATTTTTTTATTTTTTTCAGAGACCACCTTGGTTGCTGAGTTTTGTATGAATTAAAATTTCCTGATGAAAAGTTAGTCCTCTTTTAGAGCATGTTGCAATCACCAAAGTTACCATGTAGGTGTGATGTCTCCCTTGGATCAGTGGTGGGTTGCTCCCGGTTCGGCCCAGTTTTTAGAGCCGGTAGCAGTGGCGGCAGGAGGCTCCGCCCACCCGCCCGGGACGCTTCTGCGCATGTGCAGAAGTGTTGCGCGTGCGCGAACCAGTAGGAAAGGGTTTTAGAACCCACTACTGCCTTGGATGACTCCTCTGACTCTTCCTCAGAGGCTGGCTTGAGGGAGGATGAGCTCGTTCCTGGCATGTCAGGAATGGGGTTAATTAATGACTCTGAACCGCCAGCAGAAAGAGATTTACAGGCTTTGGCTGGGGACAGCTTGCAGGTCAATGAAGAGGAGGGGAAGGAGCTGCCTTCTGTGGTGGTTCTCAGAGCACGCAGGGCAGAGAAAAGACAACAGCAACGGAGGTCTGCCAGCTTACCCTGGAGAAGACCCCACCCATCTTGATGGGCTGCACCAGAAAGCTATTTAGCATGGTAGGCAGAGGGAGGCGTTTCTGGGAACAACGTGTTTGGTTTATGGCTGTGTGTTTGTTCGTGCTTCCTGCTTGACTTTTGAGACTCTGAACTTCTCTTGACAAGTGAGCTCTTGTGGATGTACTTTCAGTTTTGCCTGGTGGCTTTAAGTTTGTTTAGTAGACTTGTTGGAGCAGCTTTACAGTTGTTTTATGGACTATTGGCCATTGCCTGGTAGACTAATCTTGGCTTGCCTGTGGCTGGCTTTATTTGGGACAGTTCTGAAGCTGGATGAAGAGAACTGCTGGGGAACATCAATAAAATTCTCTATGCACCCCACTGAGTGGGGCAGCACCAGGGGTGAAATTCAAAATTTTTCCCTACTGGTTCTGTGGGCGTGGCTTGGTGGGCGTGGCAGGGGAAGGATACTGCAAAATCCCCATTCCCACCCCACTCTGGGGCCAGCCAGAGGTGGTATTTGCCAGTTCTCCAAACTACTCAAAATTTCCGCTACCGGTTCTCCAGAACCTGTCAGAACCTGCTGAATTTCATCCCTGGGCAGCACAATAGGTCACTTTCTTCCAGGAAGGGATATATCACCTGAAGTTGGTAAATATGATCTTGGTGTTGCCTCAATATGGGGAAAACAAAGAAATCTGGATATAAAAGCAACCCAAAATAGCATACCTGCTATTGTGTGACTCCATTTGGAATAGAATTACTACCTCTCTGGAATTGTGATTTGTGATCACTCATAACCTTGTCTGGGTTCAATTTCAATTTATTATCCCTTATATAAACCATTACAAATTCTGGTAAACATCCAAGGGAGCAAGACAGTTACTGGAAGATGCTACAGAAAAATAAACTTGAATGTCATCATTATATTGATAGATTTGAACATCAACCTCCAAATTCTGATGATTTCTCCAAGCTGTTTCACATGAGAAACATTGGAAACAAAATGGAGCTTGAAGGACACCTTATAATAGTTCCTATTTTAAGGACCATTTGTCTTCAGGCGACACAATTTAAAATCTATTTAGAGAGAGAAATAGAACTACTGCAAAATAGTTCCCTCTATTTTAAGATATCTCAGGTGATCCAAAATGATATTATGGTTGACAATATCAAAAACTGCAGTACTGAGAGCTGAAGAACCAAATGACTCACACTTCTGTTAATATCAAAAGTGCATCCAGTAGTCTGTCTATCAATCTTTATTCTATAACCCAACCTGAAACCAATTTGAAATTGATTAAATAATTTTCTTCCTCTATCAGATAATACCCCCCCCATTCATTTTATGCAGCCAAGGAAGGTCAGAAACTAGCTTATAATTGCAGGCTTCTTTAGAAGAGATCCGATGTTGATGATGATGATGATGATGATGATGATGATGATGATGATGATGATGATGATGATAATAATAATAATAATAATAATAATAATAATACTCCATGAAGCATTTATGGTGTTAATTGAAACATTTCTAATAAACTTCCAGTTAGTAGTAATAAACCAAGATAGACAAAGATCAAGAGGATATATAGAAGAGCCTTCTAGTCCAAGCAACATTTCCATGTCATAAACAAAAAATGATTCAATGTAACCATACAAGAGGATGTAACCATACAAGATCCCAGTAATAGATCTACTGGTGGCATTTAGATTTGCCTGTGAGTTTTTATTTGCAACTGTCCCCCACAAATCACAAGGCTGTGATTTTAAAACAGGACTGTGGAAAGAAAAAGCAAGAATATGAGTCAATTGCCTTATAGCCCAAACAATTCAGGGGATCCTGGCAGAGGTGAAATTTGACCACCTTGGCCCGGCTCGGGAGAGGCGGTGGGGATGGTTTGAATCGGTTCACAGAGCCGGTAAAAATCGCCCCTGGTTGGCCCCGCCCATGCCCGCCAGGTCGCCCGGTCGCCCAGTCGCCGCTCACCTCTTCTGGCCGACTCGATCGTAAATCTGACTGAATCTAACTTCAATGCTCAGATGGCTAGAAACGGATAATAGGACTGCAGAGCACATGATTCCCAGGCCGCAGTTCCACTGGGGATGCTCTCAAGCAGCCACGTCGATTTCCCTATGTATATAATATGTATATGTATATATACATATACATATTAATCACAGCTAAGAGTCTTATCAAACAGGAAAACAAACTCTATCCAGCTATCAGCTCTTGTCTACTTTATTAGGCACACAGAAACATCCGTTAACCCCAAGGTTACGAGGATGCTGGGACATGTAGTTTAATAACAAATGGGAAAGCACCAGGTTGGCGAAAGCAAGTAGATAGATCAGGGGTGAAATTCAAAAAGAAGATATACCAATTATTATACAGAAAACAATAAAAGAGGTACACAAATACTTACATAAGAGCAATAAGAGTCTTATTACTCTTATGTAAGTATTTGTGTACCTCTTTTATTGTTTTGGGTATAATAATTGGTATATCTTCTTTTTGTAGGTCATTAGGGCAAAGAAGTGATGTCGACTTGGCCACGCCCACCCATCCAATCACATGACTACCAAGCCACACCCACCAAGCCACACCCACAGAGCTGGTAGGGAAAAATTTTGAATTTCACCCCTGGATCATGGTTTTGCATATTAAATACCTGCAGAAAAGAAATTCTGTTTTTCAGAGTCAGTGTTGAAATGCTATACTTACCAGATTCAAGTAGTCTTCTACTGTCTGCTCTCTAGATGTATATATTGCTGCTTTATAACCATAAAACCTCCCAATTCTTGGAGTACAGCTGGATCTCAAGAATCCCAAGATCCTTTCAGCATGAGCCAGTTTTCTCAAACCAAGGGAAATATGTATTTTATTAATTAACATAGGAATACTTCTATGAACATACAGTATATTTAATGAGGAATAATATTCATTTTTATAATATTAATTTTACTTCACAAGTTTAAAAGACTTTTAACCCATTTATTAACATCCAATTCTTTCAAATGCCCACCAAGCATCCAGAAAAATCCAAAGTGGTTCAGGGTTTTGAAGTTCCCAAGGAGTCCATGGTGAGATTTCAAAATCAAACTATTTGTCTGGTTTTCTGGGTCTAGGGCAGCTGGGCTTCTATTTTCCTGCTTCTGCTCACATACATACTGCCTAAACTCCAAACTCCGCTAGGGAGAGGCGAAGTATGGAAGAATTTTTTTCATCAGATTGATTATGTGCCATTAAATTGGTGTCAATTCTCAGTAACCAATAGATAGTCTTTCTCCATTTTGATCTGTCTCTTCTCTGGTTTTTCAGGTCTTCCAATGGTGCACCCATCACCAGAGTAACTGACTCCATCCACTTTACTAATAGTTCTTTTCTCTTCTCCCTTTTCCTTCCTCTTTCCCAGCATTAGAGATGCACTATTCTGATCTTTGTAAGTAAGGCATGTCAAGGCATATGAATATATTTTCCAAGAACTTCATGTCTTCTCAGTGATGTATTTCTTGGTTGCTTGTTCCTTTATTGTTGATAGTTGATTTGAAAAGGCAGATACCACTTTGATATCTTCATTATCATTCTGCTGATTTGCCCAGCTTAAAGTTCATTCTAGGACTGAGGATCTTTCGTCAGTTTCAGTACAATGTAATATGACTAATTAACTTTGTTCCTAGGTTTAGGTTCTAGATTCTTTTTATTTTGGGGGAAGGGAATTGGACAAGATTGATAGATGTTTTATATCAAGGTATAGTTCTAGCTTTTGCAAGTAAAGAAGTAAAAGTGACAGGACATACAACTAGAACAAATGTACAATACACTGGTAAATGAGTAAGTGAGGGCAAAAAGTTGTTTGGGTAGGAAAATGTTCAAGTTGTTTTTCAAGAAATCTTGCATATTTTCAGTCCTTTGGTTATATTTTACATAGCATAATAGTGATTCCCCCTCCTCAGAAACCAAATTCTTGGATGAAAACAATCAATTGCATAGCACTGAGTTTGCATAAAGCAAAGTCACATAAAGTGAAGGAAATTTCTACTTCAAAACAAGACGGAATGAAAGAGATTTTTCTCCCCACTCTCTTACCCTCTACAAGTATAGTTCCTATTTTGTTTTAATATAAAAACCACTGAAGAAGAGAACATGGACCTGAAGAACTATATAAAAATAATGTGCAAGCTTGTGAGACAAATTACCAACCTTTGTTGTTTTTTAACAATTGTGTTAGACATGTTTGGATTGCCATAGCAACCAACTGCATGTTTGAAGTAAATACACTAAATTTCATCCATCATCTGGTGCCAAAACAGCAGCTGTTAATGTCTTATTGTGAAAATGCATTTCATATAGTCAGTTTTGGTTTTATTCTACAGAAATGAGATCCATTGATTAGAAAAGTAATTCCAATTGTGTATTCTGGTTGTCATCATAGTACTCTTGAGCTAGTTATCCAGGTGCAAAGCTGGAGTAATTCATTATGTGGCCTTCAACTTGAACCAAGGTCTTACTATGTTAGCTCATTAAACAGCTGACTATAGAAACAAGATAATGAAACCCTTTCCACAGATTTTTAGAACAGAACATTTCTAAAACATCAGCACCATGTTTGAATAAAATGTAATTTCAGTATATGTTCTTTGCTTATTTGTAAATTCAGTAGGGTTAGTCTCATAATTTCACTTGCATAAATACTCTTGTTCTAGACAAAAGTAAGCGAGATGAGGGTGGCCAATATACAAGTTAATCAACTTTATTATGTGCTACCAAATTCTCAAAGCACTCTTTCCCAAGCTGGTGTGTTCCTCAGAAATATTAGACTACTTTTTTGATCATTCCCAATTAGCATGACTATTGAGAATATCAATTCTGTTTTATTGGATCTGTAACATAATGGTTTTTGGGTGGTGGTGGTGGTGGAGAACAATGATCTATAATATGGTTGACTGGTTAAGAAAAAAAGAGCAACGAGTGCTTTTTATTACTGTCCCTTTGCTCTTTGCTTTAACATTTATTGTCAATATGGCCTTCTTTGGGGTCTAGGACAATTGGCTGTAGCTGCCTCACCCTGGCCACTTCACCTCAGTCCTCCCCCACCTCAGCAACCATCCTTGCTGTCCCTACTTGGCCCCCTCACACCTGGGTGCTTCAACCAGGCCATCCAACACCATCTGACCCACCATGGGTGTCCTTTCCCAGGTGCCCTTCCCCCTCCACTCCTCCCACTCACTCCTCCCCCTCTGGTCTTCCCTCAGTGCTCCTTCCCCGCTCCCTCACCCTAGATGAATTGCCCTGGGACAAAGTGCCCTGGCTGATTCGGACAATTATCTGTGTGGGATACCTCCTGGACATGGATACCAGGGCCCTGCACTGAGGCCTGCAGGGGCTGCAACTGCTGCTGCGCTGTCAGGATGGAGAGACTCTAGTGGATTCAGTTTGCAAGGTGCTGGTGGTGGCCCATCTTCGGTAGCCCTTGGATTTAGATCTAAACATCCCTCAGTTTCCCTTTTTACCTTTTGCTTTCTGTCTCCTTCCTCTTTCTAAGCTAATGACTTTGGGGGCTCCACATCCAGGTCTAATTTGGGGCTCAGAAAGTCTGACTCTGACCCAGCCATGGGGCCGTGGGTGAAAGGGGGTCTGGTCTGTGTTTCATCCCATGTCGGCTGCCCTCTCACAACCCATACCCCACCTCACCTGGGATGAGATGCAGACTGTCCCCCCTTCACCCACACACCCCATGGCTGGGTTGGGATCAGACCTTCTGGACCCCAAATTAGACCTCGATCTGGGATGCAGCTGCCACTCTTATTTTCTAAGGATTTATATGAGACCTAGAGTCATTGCTGAAAATGCAGATTATACTTGAAGTCAATGCATTGTTTTACAATGGGTTAGTGTCCCATTAAAGAAATATTTTAAAAAAGATAGAAAAGGGAGCTTGGCAGAGGCTAAAGAATGTGCTGCAAGGAACATTATTGCACCTGAGCATCATACTAGATTTCTAGCAATTGAAGATCTAAAATCTAGAGCAACGTTTCTCAACCTTGACAAGTTTAAGATGTGTGAACTTCAATTCCCAGTTGGCTGTGGAATTCTGAGAGTTGAAGTCCACACATCCTAAAGTTGCCAAGGTTGAGAAACACTGATCTAGAAGATAGGATGAATTCTCTAATATATTTGCCAAACATGAGATAGTCTGCGTCTGGCCACCTTAGATTCAATGGTAAAACTACTTAAATATATAGGGATATTATTCTAACACATCTGTCTCTCCATTGCAGCTTTGCTGGTGGAATCATGGCATGGAGAGGAAAGGGAGAAACACACATTCAAAATCATAGTCTCAGATAAGATAAGACCTTTTCCTATACTTGCTAGCATAGAAATATCACTTCTGTTTATCAGTTTTATCTCATTGCCTTTAATTGAAGTGATGCTGCTGTTTTTATCCTGATCTCAGTGTTGCAGTTTCCTGATTTTAATATTTGGTGATGTTATAATTTTAAGGCTTGTAATGGTAGAGTTTTAAACAGGTGTAGTATTATGGGTTTTAATTCTATTTTGAACTTGCATTGTGGTTATAGTGAAAAGCATGTAACACATTTTATAAAGTAGTAAATTGAGCTATGTGATACGATTACATTGTCTATGACTATGGGCAATCAAAATGTTGCCATCAGTACAGGAAGTACAATTCATGGTGATATTATTCCCTTTTAAGGTGGACATGTCTAGATATGATGGATGTTCTACTGGACTGCAGTGATGTTCCTTTGCCTTCTGCAAATTGGTATGCTAGACTGCTTTTTTAAAATTCATATTTAGATTTTAAACTTTCCAATAGAGTTTATATTTGTGGCTTCACCGTGTGCTCCATTGATGTAATAAATACACCTAGATTCTGGAAATATTTTAGCAACTGATGATGGAAATCCTTGTCAAGTGAAAGAATGTTAAAAGCAAGTATTTATACAGACACTTTCCAAACCAACGAATAACTGCTTTGATACCATAATGATTGCAATGACTATTAATTTAAAGTACACTATTACAAATCCCCCCTATATAAATTTTACCTGAATCCCAAGAAATTAACATAAATGTTTAAAGATGTTTAAAGGAAAGGCATAATATAATCAAAATCATCCACTCTTTAAAATCCTGCAGGTTTGAAAGGAGGAGTATGATTAAATCATCCCAACTTAATTTAACTGGAGTGCACCCCATACTGGAGAATCAAATGCTAAAATTGTTCATGAAATCACACAAGACTGAGTGTTGTGGATAATAACACATAATGTCTCCAACATTATCTTTTGTTTAGGAAATAAGTGAGTCAAGAATAATGTAAAGTCTGTGTCTGGAATCTTGTTTCAGTATCGTCTTAATGTTCTCTATATCTGGCATATACAGGTAGCTGAATGGAGATGGTCCGTAGTTATGAATTGAACACCAGTGCTACACTCTGCGTACTGAGATGCCATTCATGAATGTGCCACTTTTTAAATGAATCCTTGCAATCAAAAAGCATATCAGCACATCAGAGACAAAGTTTTGACCTAGTGTGTTATCTTGCCATGCTAGTGATATTTGCTGGGAATTCCTCTTAGGAGAAAATATTCAAAACTTGCTAATAAAGTAGACCTGCTTGTATAAAGTTCCATTTATAGTATGGTATTTATGTAGCCTCTAGATCTAGGCAACCCTATTATCATATGCCAAAACATTAAGGCTTTGCGCATATTTGAAATGAATGTCTGCAAAACGTTGAGAATGCTGTTAAGCACCTGCTTTGCCAGCCTATCTCCTCTCTTTCACAGCAAAGAAATTGACCTTAAGACAGAATAAGGGAAAACTAGAAGCAGCTCCAAGCTTAATCTACTTCATGAACATTGATAGAAAGATGCTCATCTATCTAAGTACTACAACATTCTTGCTCATTTCCTTTTCCTCACTCTGCAGCACATTTAGTTAACTCCTTATCTGAGTAACTGCATTGTTCGTAAAGGAATAGAGGAACTTTTTAAGTTAGATAACATGATCCAAACCATTGCCTGGAGCAGGATATTCACAGCTGGCTAGCCTTTCCTTGAAGGTCTCCAATGAGGGAACTATCATGAGACACTTGTCAAATAAGTATTGAGTATGAAAATGACAGAAGATAGTTGCAGAAGAGAAAGAACTGAACACTTGCTGAATTTGCATGTACAAGAGATTAAAACAGATGTTGTTTTGTACTACAAGCATAAGAACAAATGTTTGTAAGCACGTTACTTGGGTTATGTGTTTGCTTAAGGGAATTCAATGTTACCAATATTGTCTGCAGTAACTTTTAATGTATTGCAAGAAAATGGAACTCAGTTGGATCTCTGCTATGAAAAAATCTTCATTTGGCTAATATATTGGAAAGGATGCTAATTATAGTGGTTCTTGAGCTCCTGTAAACCAGGAACCATATTTTGTTTACTGAGAAAATTTAGGAAGGATAAAATAAAAATTATGTGAGTCAATGCCTTTGGCTAATTAGAGAGCCTTACTTCAGAAAACTGAGGTTGTATTTAGTACAAATTAAAACTTTAGGCAACATATATGAATATATATGTATGGGCTGTAAGTATTTGATGAAAGTCAGATGTAATGTTTGCTTCTGCTTTATCAGAATTCTGCTTCTGCTTCTACATTACAAATATCTTTTGACGTTATCTAGAATTTTTCCCTCACAAAATCCCCTCAAATGGAACTGTTCATTTGCTGAAAACAGAAAATAGAGGAAAACAAACAATTGTGGGGGAGATAATAATGTAGCCATCCTCATTCTTCTTAATCTTTCAGTAGCTTTCAATATCATTGACCATGGTGTTTTTCTGGTCTGGTTGAGGGCATTAGAAATGGGGAACAATATTTTTCAGTGGTTCTTCTCTTTCCAGTAAGTGCTGGCCATAGAGAGAAATCCAGCCCTAGGGACCTGCTTTGATTGTGCAAAAGGGCTTGACTTTCTCCTCACTTCTATTTAAACCACATGAATCTACAGTACTGAATAATTCAGTTATTGGCATGAAGTTGCTGCTACTTGGTGAAATGACTTCTCGATAATGCCATGGAAGATGATGAATATTTGCTGATGTTTTGCTAGCTAGGCAGCTAGCAATGTTTGTGTATTATGTAATTATACAAATGATGTAAATTGATGCAATGACTAAAAACATCAATTATGTAATCATGTAAATGATACAACTTGACCTAAATTATGTTAGTTATGTGAATTCAGATTTATTTATTTATTTATGCAATTTATCTGCCACTTCACTCCTCCTGGGTTTGAAATTGCTTAGAGAAATTACAATAGAAATAAGAATAAAGATACATTTTGAAACTTCAAAATATCAAATAATGAAAGAGTTTGATACACATGCACAAACACATACACATAGTTGCCAATGACTCTTTAGTTAGTCTGCAAAGTCATTGATTGAGATTGGTGGCTATAGAAATTGAACGAATAAATGAAATAAATAAAAATAAATTCTGGAAAAGCCAGGTTTTGCAAGCTTCTGGGAGACATGAGTATAGAAGTCATCCTTGCCTTGGGGCCAGGGGTGGGTTCTAACTTACCTTGCCGCTGGTTTGCTTCCTCCCGCGCTGCGTGGCTGGCACACATTGTGCGCCACGTGGCCACGCTGCGTGCCACGTGCACACGCATGCACAGTGCCAAAAATTCACAAAAAAATCCCCCCAAAAAGAGCCAAAACCAAGATGGCGCATGTGCAGTGCCGGGTACTCGGCTTCTGCGCATGCGTAGAAGAAAAAAAAAATAGCAAAAAATCCAAAAAAAAAAAAAAATCCAAAAAAAATCCAAAAAAAAAAAAAAGATGGCGTCCACAGACCGGCACCGACCGAACAGGCTCCGTGATGTCACCAGCGGTTTGCTACCAGTTCTATAGAACCAGTGTGAACCAGGAGGAACCCACCTCTGCTTGGGGCCCAACATTTCCACAGGAAAACTGCTGCTACCAAGAAATTCTGCTGTTGAATCTCCTTCCATCATATCTCCTTGTAATTGGGGATCATTAGTAGGAGACTAGACAACCTGTGACCTGTTGGGTCATCCTTTCAGAGCTATTTCTTTTCCAGATTCTTTTCCTCAATGCCTTCAACAATGGCAGTACTTTGAATGTATTGTCTTCACTGGAAAATTTGGCATACCTTCAGAGATATATCTGCATTGAAAAGAGCTCATCTTGAACATTAGCAAAGGAAATGTTTTATGACATTTTGCATTATATCATAACATATTTTATGATCAAGGTTATGTCATAAACTATATTATAAAATTAGCCAGATTTCAGTTCTACAGGAATCATGGGTCCCAGATTTTGGATGCATTCTGTAAGTTAGCCAATGTGAACTACATTGGTTCAAAAATTGTTATCCTATATGCACTATTTCACGAGACTTTTACTAGTATATAGATAGATTTAATAGACATTTAGATTTAATGGAACCCTTTTTCCCCAAAGGCCCATTAAATAAATGTTCTACTATAATACAGAATCAGGAATATTTGTCTGCTCTCTCTATCTTTCTCCCTCCCCCTCCCTATGCCTAATTATATCTATCTCCTGATGACATGATCAGGGATATCCTTGGAATCATTCTTAAAATGGTAGAACTTTTCACCTACTACTATGCAACTCCTAGCTATTCTTATATTCATCAGGTCTAGAAACCTGACTACAATTTGCCCACACAGTATAAATCACACAACAACAGAATAATTTAGCTTCCTAATACAGAATATTTACCAGACTGCATACAATTATAGTTCCAACCACTCACTTGGATGTTTAAAATTTTTATTATTTACTGATACACTTTCTTACCTAAGCAATTAGGCATATACAGTAGATAATCCTTGCTTAACTATGATAATTGGGATTGGAATTTCCATTGCTAAGTGATGCAGTTGTAAAGTATGACATCATGTGAACACATCACTTAGCAATCGCAATCTCACAGTCCTCGCTGCTGTTAAGCAAGGTTCATGGGTCATTAAGTAAACACCATTTCACAACTTTCTGATGGCTTCCAACAACCAAAGTCAATGGGGAAGCCAGCAGGAAATTGCAAGTCATAAACTTGCATAAAGACCCAGGCAGCTTGCAAGCAGGCTAATAGGCAGGTAAGTGGCTGCTGCCAAGTGTGGTGGGAATGTGGCAGGGGTAGGTTCTAACTTACCTTGCCGCCGGTTTGCTTCCTCCTGCGCCGTGTGGCTGCACGTGCATTGCACGCCACATGGCTGTGCCATGCCAGTGCATGCGCGCTTTGCGCGAGCGGCCGCGCATGCGCAGTGCTGAAAACTTGGCTTCTGCGCATGTGCAGAAGCAAAACAAGCAAAAAATAGCCCCCAAAAGCCAAAAACAAGATGGCGGCGCATGCGCAATGCCAAAAACTCGGCTTCTGCGCATGCGCAGAAGCAAAAACCAGCAAAAAAAAAATTCCCCCCCCCCAAAAATAAATCCAAAAAAAGAGATGGCGGCGTCCACGGACCGGCACCAACAGAACCGGCTCAGTGACATCACCACTGGTTTACTACCGGTTCTATAGAACCTGTGCGAACTGGGAGGAACCCACCTCTGGAGTGTGGGTGGATGCAGTAGCATGCATAAGTGATTTCCAACCTGGGTAAGACTGCTGCCAGGTGCCAGCAAAAAAAAAATTCCCCCCCCCCAAAAAAAAATCCAAAAAAAGAGATGGCGGCGTCCACGGACCGGCACCAACAGAACCGGCTCAGTGACATCACCACTGGTTTACTACCGGTTCTATAGAACCTGTGCGAACTGGGAGGAACCCACCTCTGGAGTGTGGGTGGATGCAGTAGCATGCATAAGTGATTTCCAACCTGGGTAAGACTGCTGCCAGGTGTGGGAACCTTATCTGATCAACTTCCCTGACAGTTTCCCCATTGATTTTGCTTATGAGAAGCTGGCAGGGAAATGGTGATCACGTGGCCAAAGGATGCTACCACCATTGCAAATGCAATCTGATTGCCAAGTGCCCAGATTGCATCCACATGATTGCAGGAGTGATGTGATGGCTAGAGCTTCAAGAACCGGTTGTAAGTACCACTTCTTCAGTGCTGTTGCAACTTTGAACAGTTGCTGGAAGAATGATCGGTAAGGAATGACTACCCATAGTCATCTTTTATTAGACCATTTTGAATATCTAGAAAGCCATTCTGCCTTCTGATGAGAACCATATGGCTATATAGAATCAAGATGAAAGTAAAATTATATTAATATTTCACACAGTAGGAGTAAAGCAATAATATTTTCCCTAGGCATACCGGTTGTTTCCAGTGACTAAGTTAAAACATTTAAATATTTGTTGCAATTATTTATTATAGCCTTTATGTTAACATTTGTAAACAGCGGGTATGTCAGTACAGATGTACAGAAGCATTTTAATCTGTGATCTGTCACTTGCCACTAAAAGTAGAATTACTTTTCCAGGCAACATAACTGTGTTTGTTTTACCACTCGAAACTACAAAAATGCTAGTGTTGATTGTGCTGCTATAAAAACACTTTTCTCTGATAAAAAATGTCAAGCCTTTCAAACGCAAGAAAAAGAGTGATGTTTAAAAAGAGAGGCAAAATCTGTAACTAAGATGTGCTTTAGAACTCTGATCTATTTTAGTTTAGAAAAGGCTGAGTCTACTCTTTCCTTATTATTTCGGTTGAATTGAATTTGAATTATTTCAGCCTAATGGTGCAAGGCTGTATATGATAGTCTCCTTTTCATACAGAAAGTATGAAAGTACCATAGAGCAGCAGTCCCCAACCTTTTGGGCACTAGGGACTGGTTCCGTGAAGAGAGGTTTTTCCACGGACCGGAGGGGGCGTTTTGTGTGCTGGCTGCATTCCACAGATGAGGCTTTGCTTGTTTGCGTGGTCTGGTTTCTGGCATGCCGCGGCTTGGTGCCGGTCCATAGACCGGGGGGTTGAGGACCCCTGCCATAGAGTGTTATTTTAGCAGATAACGTAAGCTCTGGAAGAGGCTACTTTCTCTTACTCTAACAGTAAAAGTACTTCAGGAAAGGAGGAAAGTGAAGCAAAGGATTGAAGGGAGCAGGGGTGGGTTCCAACTTACCTCGCTGCCGGTTCGCTCCTTCCCGCGCCGCATGGGCATGCCTCGTGGGCGCGCAGTAACAAACAATCCGGGAAAAAAAAGCAAAAAAAAAAAAAGATGGCGACCGCATGCACAGTGCCAGAAGTCAGCTTCTGCGCATGCTCAGAAGGAAAAAAAATTCAAATAAATAAATAAATAAATAAAAAGATTGCGGCCCCCACAGACCGGCACCGACCAATCCGGTTCGGTGACATCATTGTGATGTCACCAGCGGGCCGCTACCAGTTCGGGAGAACCGGTCCGAACCGGTCCGAACCCACCCCTGGAAGGGAGGCAAAGCAGGAGAGTAGGAGAAGGACTCCACTTCCCTCTTCATTGTCTTCTTTATATGAATATGGGATGTGGTGGTACAAGCAGTTCTCCTCTCCATATTATAAAATTTCTGCACCACCTCTTCCTCAGGGTATCTGCACTTCCCTCCAGGTTAGAGACCACCTGGTCCCTTCCCTTAAATTTTATCATCAGAAGTGTGCCTTCTCTTCCCTTTATTTTGCTACCACCACTATGATGCTCTCTTGTTATTCCTAGAAACTGGCTTCTAAGCACATGGCATCTTCCACTGCTGT
>QLTV01001815.1:711812-725646 GCA_003457575.1 Thermophis baileyi
TAATAAAAAATGTAAGAAAAAAAGAAAAGAAACATGTAACCGTGATACCTATTGTCATCGGGGCACTTGGTACCATGTCCAAGAATTTCACAAAACACATCAAGAAATTGCAGCTTCCTGCAATAACACCAGCGGAACTGCAAAAAACAGCACTACTCGGAACATCATATATTTTAAGAAGATACTTGGTTGATACCTAAGACGCTGGCAGCAACCCGTATCAACCATTAGCACCAGTCAATGGTATTTATGACATATCTTTAAATGTTCAGTTGACTGAGTTTCATGTTTAATGAATAAAAGAAATAATAGTAATAATAATAACAACAGCAACAACAACAGCAACAACAACAACAGTTGTTGTAGCAGCCAAGGTGGAGAAACACTGCTTTGGACTATAGAACTCATAATGGGATTTTAGTGGTCTGTTTGTAAAATCTTTTTTTTTGCAAACAAAGCCAAGAAGCCTAGAAAATCCTATGATGATGATGATGATGATGATGATTATAAACTTTCATGTTTAATGAATAAGTTTATCATCATCATCATAGGATTTTCTAGGCTTCTTGGCTTTGTTTGCAAAAAATTTTTTTTTACAAACTGACCACTAAAATCCCATTATGAGTTCTATAGTGTTTCTCCACCTTGGCAATTTTCAACTGGCTGGACTTCAACTCCCAGAATTCCTCAACAGCATTCTGGGTGTTGAAGTTCACCCCTCTTAAAGTTGTCAAGGTTGAGAAATACTGGTTCAAACTCTTTGTGTCCACCCTTGACCATGACTGAGAATGTTGTGGGTTGTTCAACTCTTTGGGAAGAATTCCCAGAATGTGTAAAGTATCTTTTGAGAAGTTTTCTTTATTGATTCAACTCTGGATGAAATGAAGGGTACTATGAAAATTCTTTTTAAACTATTTATATATTTTTATTCCATTACTTGCTTCATTGTAGTTTCCTAGAATCAATTGATTCTACCAGTTCTTAGCAGTTTCATTTGATAATATGGACAGCAAAATAAATAAATAAATAAATAAATAAATAGAAAATTTACTTTAATGGTGAAACAGATACTTCTAATCTATACAGCAATTTGAGACAGTGAAGAATGAATCTTAATTATTCACAGGGACAGAAAGGGACATAAAACACAATGACATACTATCTGAGAACTAAGAGAACTACCATAAGATATAGAAATTCAGAATCCCATTACATGTTGCAAACAACGAGAAAAGAATGTTGGTTTTATCTTACAAGTTTTATGTTTTTTAAGAGTTAGTTTCAAGTGAATCTCTTGCTGTTATTATCTAAACAATATGTTATTAGAAAGTAGCATAATATGCAACCTCAGATCAAGATTGGACCTCAGGAAAAAGAACCCTCTAAAATATTATTGCTATTATTACTAACATTATTTTTCTGTACCAACCTTCAAGAGCACTTAGAGAGATCAAAGAAAATGGATGAAAACAAATAATGTAAACTAAAGTCTGAAATAGAGAAAGTACATGACAAATAAAATGTCTGTATGAGCCGAGGTGGCGCAGTGGTTAGAATGCAGTACTGCAGGCTACTTCGGCTGACTGCCGGCTGCCTTCAATTTGGCAGTTCGAATCTCACCAGGCTCAAGGTTGACTCAGACTTCCATCCTTCTGAGGTCGGTAAAATGAGGACCCAGATTGTTGGGGGCAATATTCTCTGTAAACCAGTAACTCTGTAAACCACTTAGAGAGGGCTGTAATGCACTATGAAGTGGTATATAAGACTAAGTGCTATTGCTATTGCTCTTCACCTTGAACCAAAGAATCAGTACAGTGGATACCAAGAGTGCTGCTCTGGACACAATTTCCACAAATTGGACACTTCTTTAGATGGATTTCTCTTCCATCATGATTGGTTTTAGTTTAGATAGGAAGGAGCACCAAAAAAGAGCTTAATGTGTTTGTTTTACTATACATATGGATAACAATGCTGATATGCTGATTTTTCAAATTTAGTCTAATAAATACTTCAGTTCAGAAATGGAATTATTGAACCATTAAAAAAACCCCAACCAACCTTTGTTGTTAGTTTGCCATAAGGGATAGAAATTTATGGTTAACTTGTAAAGTAACATCAGATTTTTAACTCTTCATCTAATTTCCAAATGTGAGTATTAACTTCATTGAGGGGAAAACTGATCTACTAATTTCCACAAATGAGAAGAATTAATTATTTAGACAGTACGATAATAAATTACTTTCTATCCTTATCTTGTATGATTTGCCTAGTGTGTTTGCTTCAGTAAGCACAGCAGAAATGTAACTTTTTATTGTATTTTGATTTTCATTAATATTACTCAATCAACTAGCTTGAATAATGTGGGCAAATTAATTAATGTAATATGTTGTATTGTGAGATATAATTATCATTCCTACTGATGCATAGGATGCATGACCCTAGTAACACAGATATTTCTATTTTATTAGCATACTGTGTAATTCTGTTCACTAGATTTTATGAGATAAATGTATGTTAGTTTCTTTACAGATGGAAATACCAATATTTTTTCTTGTTAGAGAAAGCATGCTGAATTCATATTATTCATTCTCGATTTCATAAAAGCAAGATATTACTAGAATCTTAAAAATCAGATTTTCAATTTCCGTCTTTTACATATTTCAGAGAACAGTGCTATGAATAAATAACAATAAATCACAGATCGTCTTTTGTAATGTTGCAGCCCTATTACTCGAGCAAATCCTGGGAATAAGATGAAAGATGTGGTGCAAGAGTTGAATTCTCCAACCAGCCATTACAGAAATGGAAAGTTTTCACGGAAGATTAATTCATTCCAGTGTTAAACATGAAATTGCACTCTCAACTGATGCAGCGCTATCATGAGTTTTATCTTGGTAATTGGCAACTGAAATACATAAGTTCAGTTCAACTTTGCAGTTTATTTTCTCAGTTTTTTAAAAAAAGGCAACACAGACTATGAAAAAAGAAGATCTCCCCAACTTTCATGAAAAACTGGTAGGAAATGGAGAAAGACTTATTGCCCTAGATTGCCTATATATGTAGGTGTCTCATTGGAATCTTGTGGAGTAAATATAACCTTTCTTCTAATAAACACTATTAATTAATGTTCTCAGGTTCTTGTTCCTTTGAATACTGTTTCTAGACTACATTGCATGAACGGAGGTCTGATAGTTAAACTTGTTTAATCCCATCTTTTGTAAAATATATTATATGGGCTTATAAGATCCCAAAGTACTCATTCGATATTCCAGTAGTCCTCGCTTAATTAACCTCATTGGGACTGGAATTTCCATTGCTAAGTGATGCGGTTGTGAGATGAAATCACATGACTTCACTGCTTAGCAGTGACAGCTCCAGCAGTCCCAGTTGCAGTTGTTAGGCTAGGACAGTGATGGCGAACCTTTTTCTTCTTGCGTGCAAAAAATGGGAGAGCGCATGTGCACTATCGCATATGCGTGCCGGCACACAACCCCCCATGAGACGCACTGTGCATGCGTGCATCACCACGCATGCGCCCCCCTGTTGGGCTGTTTTTAACCCTCCGGAGGCTTCAGGAGGCTTCCCTGAAGACTCCGGAGTGTGAAAAACGGCCCAACGGGCAAACCAGAACCCGTTGGGCCATTTTTCGCACTCCAGAGGCTTCAGGGAAGCCTCCTGAAGCTTCCGGAGTGCGAAACGTGGCCTAACGGGCAAACTGGAAGTCCCCATTGGGCTGTTTTTTGCACTCCGGAGGCTTCAGGGAAGCCTGGGGAGGGTGAAAATGGCCTTCCCCGAGGCCGAAAATCAGCTGGACAGCATGCGCATGCACACTGGAGCTGACATAGGGCAACGTCTCGCGTGCCCTCAGATATGGCTCTGCATGCCACCTGTGGCACGCGTGCCATAGATTCGCCATCACGGGGCTAGGACTTCATGCTCCTTGTGCCTTGCCATATTTGTCTCCATTTCAACTCTCCCCACCCACCTATCTCCTCCTATTTCTGCTCTTTTGGCTTTTGGCACTTTACCTTGCTGCCCAGCTGACCTTTGATGTCTTTTTTCCTCCCACTGCTGACAAGGCAGCTGCTTATCCTTTGTGATGCACCTATGCAGCCTCCCTGAAACCTCATGGAATGGGGAAAATGGGGGAGATAGGTGGGGGAATGGAAATTGAAGTACGCACTGCAGCTATAAATGTGGGTGAGTTGCCAAGTGCCCAAATTTTGACCATGGGACTGTGGGAGTGCTACAATGGCTGTAACTTCAAGTATTAGTCATAATTACCATTTGTTTAGCCATAACTGAACTGAATTAATGGTCATTAAGCAATGACTATCTGTATTTTTGCTTGTTAAATTTCCTATAGTCATGATGCCTGAATTAAATGCCCCCCCATCTGCTCCCTTGTTGGAAGGGAGGGTTTGTGCCAGGAGGCGTTTTCACATGGAACTGGGGCTACTACTACAACAGAAGGAAGCTCTGGGGACCATTCACCCTGAAGACATTCTGTTCAGAGATGGGTTCCTCCCAGTTTGGACCGGTTCTTTAGAACCGGTAGCGGGAATTCTCCCCCCCACTCGCCAAACCGGCAGCAATGGCCGGCTGGACAACCCCCCGAACCGGCTCTCTTGGGGCCGCCGTAGGCGCCACCATCTTGTTTTTTGCTTCTGCGCATGCGCAGAAGCTGGATTTTCAGCACTGCGCAAATGCGCGTGCAGCCGCGCGGCGCGGGAGGAAGCGAACCGGCAGCGAGGTAAGTCAGAACCCACCCCTGGTTCTGTTGGCTTGAGTTGGAAAACAGCAGTTTTGAAACAAGGCTGGAGAATGTGGGTGCAAGATGAATTTGCAATGGGCTGAAAATGGCAGGTAACCAGTGTATCCATTCCAAGCAAAAAGTGTGAATCTGTTCTCTTGGACAAACTCATTGCTGCTGGATGCAGACTGAAATAGGAAAAAAAAGCATCTTCATATGTTCCTGAAAATATATTGCAGAGATTACAGAGGACACTGCAAAAGAATTGTAAACATGGCTGCCTTCTGCTCGTGAGAGCTGCGAATTAGAGGAAAGGAAGCTGCCATTGGATCAAATTCTCTTCCCTAGACAGAGTTTCCTCTGCAAATATTTGTTTCTTTTTCTTCCAGATTCCCTGTAGGCTTTATTCTTTCTGTGGTCCCGGTGACCAAGCCAAATTGGATTAATTCTTTATATAACATCAGGATTCCTCTCAGGGATGGTGAACAGTGGCCGTTCAAACATGGTTGCAGTCCAACAACCATCTATCTTCAGTCTGCGTCTCTTGCTCCCTAAGTGCAGCAAGACATTACTTTTTTCTTGTTTCCAAGCTCCAGCTGGGGCAACTTAAAGTTATTTTTTTTCATCTAGATTTTTTTATTTCATCTAAATTTAAATTAGTGTGTCCTGAATTTTCTTTCTTTTTTTTTGCCATGATCTATCATGTTTCACTGACAAAGTAGTTACTGATACAGCCAGAGGCGACATCTGCCAACCTCCTGCTCCCATTATTATGGCAGAATAGCACTTGACAATCAGGGGAGCACGCCCATATATTGTTTTGGCTTGCTCAAACACTGGTAGATAATATTTTAATGTAGCGGTCTGGCTAGGTCCTTACAGATGGTGAAAGGCAATGAAAACTGCTGTACATCACAAACTTCAGAATCATGGATAGACTATCTATGTTAGATGTGCTTAAGCCAGGGGTGAAATGCTCCCGGTTCGCTTGTACCTGTCGGTCGCCGTAGAGCCGGTCGCCAAGGTAGCGCGAGGTACTGCCCACCCGCCGCCATTTGGGTTCTTGCGTTCTGTGCATTCGCAGAGGGTAAAAGAACCCAAATGGCAGTCCGGGCGGGTGGGCGGCGCCTCGCGCTACCTTGGCGACCGGCTCTACGGCGACCAACAGGTACGAGCGAACCGGGAGCATTTCACCCCTGGCTTAAGCCCATTTGATTTCTTTGATGGCTTCACCATTTATTTTAACAAATTACAGCTGCTATGGATGGTGCCAGCATGAAAACATTGGGCATAGAAAATTTTATGAAATTATGTTGCTATTAACTGGGAAACAAATTATTATATTTAGCATGTTCAGCTGAAATACTAAAAATAAGACAATAAACACGTATGTGATTTAGGCTTTGTCATTATCAAGTATTTAGCAGATAATATGCCAACAAATATGGTATCTGCATGCATATGTGTAGCTGTAAGAAGAAAATCAACTGCTGTTTTTATATCAACATTCAGAAGTGAATGGTTTTTAAATCCACTAAAAATATAGTTGTTAATTAAATTGCTGTCTTGAAACATGGAACAATTGCTGCAACAAAGGAAATTATAACTATTGGAGAGGAAGACTATTAAGGTTTCAAAGGGGGTGAAATTTTTCCGTTCGTAGCAATCAAGTCATAAAATGCTTTGCCTTACGCATTTCATCTTCCTCTGATGAATTGCAGCAGGATACATCACTGTCAATCACAAAACTATGTGTGCATTGAGGTGAAGCTGTTCCATAGGAGAATGTGTATTTGGATGTTCTGCACCTGCCTTGCTCAGTCTGGCACTCTCTAGGTCTGATGGAATTGCAGTTCAAAGCATGAGCTTAAGCACTAAATACCTTTTGACTTTTTGACAGCCTATTCCAGTTCTGAATACTGAATAGACAAAGGCAGCTCATGAAAGTAGCAATTAAGCAGACACTGCAATTACTTTTTATTTGTTTTAATAACAATTAAGGCTTAAAATAAGGTTCCTTTCCTAATTCTGAAAGTTCGGTAGCTCCATATTCCATCATATGTATTCTTCTGCAGGAGAAGAGGTGGCCTTGCACACCCAATTGTTAAAAGTTCTATAGAAGCACAAGCAAACTACAAGTCATCTTGGCATTTCTTTGCCTTTTCCATTGTCCATCAGATATTAACAATGGGTGCCCCTGGTTGTCTATGGTGATTCTCAGTCATCCAGGTCATGGTTGTCCCAAAGGTGCTTTTTCAAGAGGCAACTCTTGTTTTTGTTTGAAGATGTTTCGCTTCTCATCCAAGAAGCTTCTTCAGTTCTGTTCCCCACCATCCAGTCAGAGCTGAAGAAGCTTCTTGGATGAGAAGCGAAATGTCTTCAAAGAAAAACAAGAGTTGCCTCTTGAAAAAGCACCTTTGGGACCATGGGTGCCCCTGCTTCCTCTGCACACATTTTAATTTTCTAAGAATACTTTTGGAACCACTATAGGGTCCTAAAGCATTTTCAGAAATGGCAATGAGACATAATTTACATTTAAGCTAGCTTTGTTTAAATGTGAAAATAAAGTTAAAACATTGTCAGGGTATGTAGATTTAATAGCTGTAAGCTGATGAGAGGTTGTAAGCGAAGGCAACCGGAAGCTGATGCAATGTGAACGAGGCAGCAGGGTTACTGCCACTTTAAGAAGCTTGGTATGAAGCTGCCTAAATAAGGGAAGCCATTAGAGGGCATTTCCTTCTCCTCATGTTCTTTCTCGTTATATTCTCATTGCTCTTCTTCGTGTATCAGTAGCTGTATAAAGGTATTTAACCACGTATAAGTTTGTATATATTTAGCTGTACATAAACCACTATTAAGTATCTAAAGGCTCTGTGTGCTGTGTGTTTTTCTCCTGGGTTTATCTCATAATACTAATCACGCTGCATAAACTCTGACAGTTGGGACAAGAAACATGGGAAGCATCATGGGAGATATTTAGTCAGTCAGTTAGTTTTTAGGTTAAATTCATGTAGGAGTTCAAACAGTTTTGCACAATGTTTTCTTCTTCCAATTTTATTCTCACAACAAACATTTGAAGTACATTTAGTTCAAAGATAACAACTGGCTGAAATTTTCCAGTGAATTTCTATGCTATCTGAGCTCCTATAGCATACGGGTTCTCCAGATCCATGTCAATTTGGGATTCCAGACCCATCAAGCCTTTAGATGTGAAGGGTCAAGAATTTGAATCCACCTTTTAATTTTTTTTTTAGAATAGATCATCTGCATAGCATTCGTGTGGGTCAACATAGCCACAAAATCAGCAGTCATACATTTTATTGACTGTGGGATCACAGTTGTAGAAATCATATATTAAATCCATTCTGGTCTCACTTCTTCACTCGTGAGGTAAATCAGCTTTGATTAAATATCAAAAAGTAATCCATAGCAGAGGATGTAATAGTGCTTGTACTGAAGTGCCTTTGCTAAACCTACCTAATATCACCTTTAAATATCACCCAAATAGTACATGGGGTAGGTGCCCTGTACAGTGATGAACCTGTACTTCTGAAAGAGGTGAGCTATAAATTTACACTGTCATGCCTGAAACTCTGCAGTATCATTAGTTCCTTATATTTTCCTACATTATTGCTTTTCCCATGATGGCAGTTACAGACTAATGCACCTGGTGGGTAGCATGTTGAGGGAAGTTTAGCATTACCTGTTTCTTCTGTTTTAGTCTGTTCAGAAGTATAAATTATAAATTCAAATTTTGAAGGCAGATACTTTTCTGGTCCTGTTTTTTCTACTAATGTTTTTAAGAAGCATTGTCTCGTGTAGAAATGTGTATCCTTTTAATAAAGAAATGCATTATTGTTGATTTTAGTAGGTCTAAGTTAATATAATTTTTCAGCAAGTTTTCAAAGAGAAAAGGTCGCTATGACCTTGAATCTTTCTGTCATCAGTTTTCTCAAACCAATTATGTACAGTAAATCTGATAGCTATGAAACCATAAAGTTAAGTGTTCCATGCAGCTAAGCTAGATAAATGTAGAGACATATGAGTGTATGAAAGAAGCCGAAGGCACTGTTCTGAGCAACAATTTCTCTGGAAGTTAACATATATTTTTTTGTTGCTTCTCAAAATTAATAATATATGATTTAACTGCTTTTGAGGCACAAGGATATGAGTGAGTGTTTTAAGGAGTTATAGGCCCTTTAATATCAAAGAGAATGTTGCCACTATTTTTAACACTTTTTTCTTGATTGTAGGATAAACTTCCTTAGTTTTATTTTTCAACCTAGTTAGTTTGAAAGAAATTGTAACAAACTTTTGGATTACAGAGAGCCTCCTGCCTCATTGCATATCACTGTAATGGCAGGAAGTATATTTATACATTTATTTATAAAATGCATATCCTGCCAAGAAGGCTTTCAATGATTTTTAAAAAATCAGAGTGTAAACATAACAATAACATTGATGTATGAAGTCTTTGGTGCTATCCGAGCTTGGTGGTTTTCTTGCAGATGTTTCACTATCTAACTAGGGATCATCATCAGTTCTAGAAAGGAGTACGGCTTGATCTTATTTTTATATTCTAGTCAATCTAGTGCTTTGCCCTGTCAGTGTTGGTGGGAATGTTCTTGATGATTTCTGTCAACTCGCAAAGCATCCCTGGCCTACTCTCGAGTTGCCATAGGCAAGGGGGATGGGAAAACTAACTTGCAGCTATGGCGAAACAGCACGGCAGCCAAAAACAAAAGCACATTCCAGACATATCTCTGTCAAGGCTGTCTCCCGGGGTTACCCATAGTGGCCGGAGGGGAGTGATCTCTACAACCCGTGAAATTGCTCCGTTGGCAAATGTGACTGATGACACACCCTGGGATGAGGGGGGAAACAGGGTCAAGCCTGGGCCGTAAATTACGTGGGGTCAGAGTTGGCTGCACTTGGAATGTGCCGACATGAAGCTCCTAATAAATAACTGGATTTATTTTGAAGCTTGGCTCGAGGCTCATGATTTAATTAGGGCATCGGTCGGAACCCTGACAATTTCTTGATTAGGCTGTTGTTTACTCTTAGCTTGTTTGTCTGCTTTGGCAGCTCCTTAATTGGGGTTTACTTGATTGTGGGTCTAGTATTAATCTTGGTGTTAATCTCTGCTCATATGTGTTGATTGCTAGTGAGGAGGCGTTTTGGTCTTTATGTTTCCTTTTGAGCTTTTTCATTGTCTTTTTGACTAGTATGTAGATGTTGTTTATCTCTATGTGCCTGTTGATGGCTAATTTGTCTGAGTGCCAGCTGTCCAGGAATTCTCTGGTGTTTTGGGATTTGATTTGATGCTTAGTTTCCCAGTTGAAACTATGGTTGAGTCTGTCCATGCATTGTGAAATTAAGGAGTTTTCATCATGTCTTTTGACTGCTAGTTGATGTTAATGGTGATCTTCTGTCTGTTAGTCCTACATAGTGTTAAAGTCATTACGCCCTATGTTGTAGATGACTCCTGTCTTTTCTTCTGGGACTGCTGGATCTTTTGGTTAATTTTGGATTAAATAGAGATATTCTTGCCCACTCCCATTCTATCACCACAAAAGCTGCTTATATCATGGAAGCACATGACATAAATAGGACTAGGGGTGACATTTTGAAAAAGAAGGATTAGGGTTGACATGGTAGAAGTGTTCCAATATTTGAGGGTCTGCCACAAAGAAGAGGGTGTCAACCTATTTTCCAAAGCACCAGAAGGCAAGATAAGAAGCAATGGATGGAAATTAATCAAGAAGAGAAGCAACCTAGAACTAAAGAGAAGTTTTTCTGACAGTGAGAACAATTAATCAGTGGAACCATTTGCCTTCAGAAGTTGTGGATGCTCCATTACTGGAAGCTTTTAAGAAGAGACTGGACAATCATTTGTCTGAAATGGTACAGGGTCTCCTGCTGAGCAGGGGTTGGACTAGAAGACATCCAAGATCCCTTCCAACTCTGTTATTCTGTTATTAGAATACCACAGTCCCCTAATGCAGATGGAGTCAGCCTTAGCTAAAAACATTTCTATTTAACATTCTATGTGCAGGGTGTTTCTCTCCCAAGCAAGCACAAGAGAATGTCACAAACATTTTGCCCCTTATCTTTCATCAAGAGTTCATTTTCTAAGAAGTTAGACATGTTCATTGTTTAGTATAAGAGCCCATGGGTGCTTAAAGAATTAAGATGCATTGCAAAAGCATTAATGACCTAGAACAGGGTTTTCCTAAGTGGTCAATATCAATCCCCCAAGTTCAATGTGAGTATCTATTATTGGATTATTATTATACACCCAACAAAGTGTATCACAGCTGCCAATCCTTTACCATGGGTTGGCCTTCATATGCAGTGAGTTCTTTCTAAGAACCGGGGATATTGTAAGGTATTGGCATAGTATATGTGCATATACAAGCAGTGTGGACTTTTGTAATTGACAAGAGGGAAATTTTGTCAATATATTATGGTTCATCACACAGTCAGCCAGATGGATTTGGCATTTTTATCACCTATAGAGTGATAAAAGAACCTGGTATAGGCAGATGTTGTTTGATGTTGTTAAAGTTATCATTGCAGGATGTAAACTGTTCCAGGTAAAGCAGCTTTTTGCAATTGACTGGTGGTGGTTTTGTCAATGCCATATTATTATTATGGTTGGTTGCACAGTCACTTGGATGTTTAGATTGGATATGGCAATTTTATCTACTTATTGAGACTTTCCGAAGTATTATGTATGTAATCTATAGTTAGATTTACAGTTTAAGACTGCTGGAAACATAATAATTTAAGTCCTAACCAAGGACCTAAGAATTATTAAGGTAGTATCTAACAATATAGGCAGTTGCAAGCTGGGTGGTTTTTTGTTAGGGTATTCAGATCTGATAAATTCAATATTTCCAGATAACTCTTAGCCTTCGGATATTGCTCACAATTGGTATAACAATGGATTTTTTTTTACAAAAGCATTTACTTTGATCTGCATGTTGAGTTACACATCAGGATGCTGGTTGTCCTCTTCTTTTCATCAGCTACGACACATTTGGATCTTTATTGAGGAAATAACATAAACTTCTAGAAGATTCAAGTAATCTTTAGATTATATGTTTTCCTCATGTTGATTCTGATGCAGAATGTTCAAAACAAGTCTTCTGCCTCAAAATATAATCTCCAGCCCATGATAGTTACCTAATAACTTTTTAAAAACTTCTTGGCTATCTTGATGTAAAGTATGTATAGCTGTTAGCATTCACATAGCTGCTTTGTTCAATAAAATTGGCACAGATATTAGTTGATATTATTGACATGATTTCACATATAGTATTATTTCTAATAAAGATGCTATGTAAGGTAAGCATTTTAGAGGAAGAATGGAGGATGAGTAGGAAGGTTAGAGATAATAAAGTTGCAAAGGCAGGAACTGTGAGGGAAAATGGGGTCAACTGGAAGGCAGAAAACCTGAACTGAACAGAAGGTCCTAGACTGTCAGGACAAAGATGGCAGGAACATTGAGATGTCTGGAAGCTTGTTATCTGGAAGCTAAATCATTTGCTGAGAGAGTTACAGCAGTCTTATGATATAGGCAGCAGTTGGATAAGTCCCAAGGACAGTGTAATTGTAAAAGAAGAATGCAGGCAGATTCTTAATGGACCTCAGAGAATGACTGCACTGTACTGTTTTGCTAGCTGGAAGCAGCTGATACGTTACTGAGCACACATCAAGACAAAGACAGAGAGGAAGAACAAGTGAATGATCCTTTCAGTCACTGGGAACCCCGAGTTAGCAATGAGGAAGACTTCCAACAGGAGCATGCAAGATTTTTCTGGGTTTGGTTGCTGATGACTTCCTAAAGGATTTTCTCTGCAGCTATGTTTATACTTTTCCCTTTGCAGAAAATATTTGAATATTTGAAGTTGAGTTGAATCTTGTGCATAGGCATGATTAGTAATTGGAACTTTACATGTGGTCCTGGTCTTTTATAACTGATAGCAATAGCACTTAGATTTATATACCACTTTACAGTGCTTTACAGCCCTCTCTAAGCAGTTTACAGAGTCAGCATATTGCCCCCAACAATCTGGGTCCTCATTTTACCAACCTCGGAAGGATGGAAGGCTGAGTCAACCTTGAACCTGGTGAGATTCGAACTGCCAAATTGCAGGCAGCCAGCAGGCAGCAGAAGTAGCCTGCAGTACTGCACTCTAACCACTGGGCCATCGACTGTAACATATAGAAAGAAAAAGGTAGTTGCAAACTTTAGTCCTCAAATTACAACCATTATATATACCAGAAAATTTGGTATTAAGTGGTGCAGTCATTAACTGAAGCATCACCTGATTGCATCTGATTTTACTAACCTTTTTGCCATGTTCATTAAGTGACAGATCACGTGACCATGACTTGTGACCTTCCTGCCAGTTTCCCCATTGATTTCGCTTGTCAGAAGCTAACTGGGAATGTCACAAATGTGTTTACATGACTGCGGGATGCTGCATCTGTCATAAATGCATGATGGTTGCCAAGCACCTGAATCACAATTACATGATTGTGGGGATGCTGTGACAGTCATAAGAGCGAGGACCCTTTTCTCAACACCGTTATAACTTTGAATGGTCACTAAATGAATGGTCATAAGTTGAGGCCTACCTGTGGTCAAAAAGAGTATGGGATGATGTATAGCAAGTTCTTTAATATCTGTCTCTAATGATCCTGCACTGCAGAACTGATCGCTCTGGTCTGTACACAGTACTAAAATCAGCTAAAGTGAATGATGCCTTTAATTTTATGTAATAACTTCATTAAGCACTTGATGAAAAAGATACCGTATCATGCTCCCAACAGAGTTTATTCTATGTGTGATTGGATGCAGCATCTTTCTTTCTTTCTTTCTTTCTTTCTTTCTTTCTTTCTTTCTTTCTTTCTTTCTTTCTTTCTTTCTTTCTTTCTTTCTTTCTTTCTTTCTTTCTTTCTCTCTCTCTCTCTCTCTCTTTCTTTCTTTCTTTCTTTCTTTGATCTCATTCTCTCTCTCTCTCTCTCTCTCTCTCTCTCTCTCTCTCTCTCTCCCTCTCTCTCTCTCTCCTC
>QLTV01001815.1:735518-746785 GCA_003457575.1 Thermophis baileyi
GACTTCTTTCTAAAAATCAGAGACACCACCCTGCCAACAATAGTGCGTATAGTCAAGGCTATGGTTTTCCCAGTTGCAATGTATGGCTGTGAAAGTTGGACCATAAGAAAGGCTGAGCGCCAAAGAATTGAGGCCTTTGAACTATGGTGCTGGAGAAGACTCCTGCGAGTCTCTTGGACTGCAAGGCAATCAAACCGGTCAGTCCTAGAGGAGATCAACCCTGACTGCTCTTTAAAAGGCCAGTTCCTGAAGATGAAACTCAAATACTTTGGCCACCTAATGAGAAGGAAGGACTCACTGGAGAAGAGCCTAATGCTGGGAAAGATTGAGGGCAAAAGAAGGGGACGACAGAAAATGAGGTCGCTGGATGGAGTCACTGAAACAGTCGGCATGAGCTTAAATGGACTTCAGAGGATGGTAGAGGACAGGAAGGCCTGGAGGAACGTTGTCCATGGGGTCGCAATGGGTCGGACATGACTTCGCAACTAACAACAACAACTCTGGGTTAATGCAGAGCGGAAGCACAGATGGGTTGGGGTAAGGAATAAGTTTTTTTCAATGTCTTCTCCAGTGTTGGGGAGAAACTTGCCCATCAGGTTCCAATAGACTTCCCTCCAATTAACTCATGCTAATTTGTGGAAACAGTTTTATTAATATAGCTAGGATTTAATTTACAGGGTCAAATGATTTCCTTGAACATAGTTTTACCTGCCATGTCTGTCTCTCTCCTAACTGTTGCAATTAGGAGCTGTTTCAGTTTTAATTTTGCAGTATGCTGTTGGATAAATGTTAAATAAAATGATGCTATAGAGAGAATTACATATAATATTTGCAATAATTGCCTCTGTGTAAGATAGGAAAGCAGCATTGCTGTAACAAATCAGCATTTATCTTTAACACACTTTGTGTGGGCCAAGAGTTTCATAAAGTTTGAATGGCATGTTGGATACCACACTCCAATAAGGGAAGCTTTGAGCAAAACTGAAATTTAATTTTACATATAATCAAATGAAATAAACAGAATGTTAAATTAAATCCAATACAGTTATAATATGATTTTTATGCATTTGATTTTCCCTTCTCTTATATTAAAATTTTTTAAATTGGTAGACTCTGGGGAGCTTTCAGGAACTGAATGTAACTCCAAGTTATACAACCCATTTGTTTTAAGGTGTGTGTGTGTGTGTGTGTGTGTGTGCGTGTGCGTGTGTGCGTGTGTGCACGCGCGCTACATAGAATTTCTATCAGCAGTGCCATATGAAGGGAAGGGGTTAATTTCTTCCACCATCCACATTTTGTATTTTAACCTTGGCTAACGCTAATTTTCCATCCTGTGACACTAAATATCCAAGCTTTAGAGCAGTAGATTAAAGAAAATACTGCAGTATGAAGTTAGTACAGATATATTTCAGCTACAAGAAAGAAAAAGCACCTTCAAACTACGATCCTTGATAGAAACAATTGGCCAGAAACTACAGGTTTGGCCAGTACACTGGATTGCTCTATTCTTTTAACTTCTTTCCACTGATTACTTGGGGCCAAGTTGTTTCCTCTATAATGGAGCCTTCCTTCCAGATAAGGCTCTCAAAGAAAAACTCTAAGCTGACTCTGTAATCTTTCAGGGTTCATTAGTCACTGGGAGTGGACCAATCTAATAGAGGACCGATCTCCCTGTGGAGGAGATGAAAAACGATCGGAAAATGACCAGCCCATAATGAAGGTTTGGCAATAATGTTAGCCATTGTCTCCCAACATACCTGTGATTGATCCATCCCAGGGGTGGGCTGCTGGGGGTTTGCAGGGGTTCGGGAGAACCTCTAGCTAAGATTCTGTGCAGTTTGGAGAACCCCCACATCCCACTCGGCCCCACCCCGCCTCACCCCTCCCAGGAGTCCCCACGCGGTCCATTTTGGATGCAGGTAAGTGCAGGGCGAGTGTGGAGGCTCGGGGAGGGCGAAAAACGGGCCTACCAAAAGTTCGGGAAGGCCGGAAACGGGCTCCAGAGGGCCTCCGGAGCCTGGAGAGGCCATTTTCGCCCTCCTGGAGGCTTGACGAAAGCCTCCGAAGCCCGGGGAGGGCAAAAACGCCCCCCTCTGCCGTGGTGCAGGAGGCCGACTAGGCCATGCCCACCATGGCCACGCCCACCCAGCAACTGGGCAGAAAATCCCCCCCAAAAAAATATATGGCGGCGCCCACGGACCGGCACCGACCGAACCGGATCCGTGACATCACTGTGACATCACCAGGGGGTCACTACCAGTTCGGGCGAACCGGTCCAAACCAGGAGGAACCCACCTCTGATTCATAGCATATCAGAGTAAGTATAATTGGAATAAATTGGGGTGGGCAAACTGGAATTGTTTGTCAGAAATGTATTTCCCAAGTCCTTGAAGCTTCCTCTCAGCAAGACTGCTGAAAAACAGGAGTGAAAATCATTGCCATTTTGTCATATAAGCCCAAAATAAGGCAAAGGGCAACTTCAGTCAAATCACTGGTTTAACATGTTTTCTGTCTGTGAGGTGACACAGGCACATGGAAGCCAATGGGAGTTTTGAAGAATTCAGTGGCATGGACATTCAGAAAGAAAGTACTAAGTAAAATAATGCACTATGTGGAATTGTATATGTGAGTTTATGGTTTTGGTTCAGACCAAACCTCTGTTTTAAATTCAATACAAGAATTCACATATGCCATCATTCGTTAACAAAGTTTTGTTGAATGTCGGAGATTTGTGATTTGTAATCTAATTTTGAACAATAGATTTCAGTGTAGAGGATGCAGAAATTATCTCCAAGCTTTTAACAGTTTAAATGTTCAGAGCCAGACAGTATTTGCATGATAACACACTGATCCAGACAATGGCTTATGAAATAGACACCACGGATGCACTTAAAACATATAATAAAAACAAATTAAAGTTTCATGAAGGATAATAAAAAGTCTAGATATGGAAGATTACAGATGGTGTGTGTTGCTCTCTACAAGTACAGAGTTATAACATGAATATGCTAGCATAATAAACAAATATTTATAAATCAAAATATTTACTTTTGTGATGATATTGTTACTCAGAACTCAACATGAGTTTCTATTGCTATCATTCAGGTGGGAACATGGCCAATTTTCAAATTAAAAAGTTAAATGCATGCAAATCTAATTTGTTTCAAAATGCTGGGATATGATAATAGCCACTATGAGAATAAACATAGCACCTGTTATATAGATATGGAATGATACAGCAGATACAAAAAAATGATAATAAAGACATTGGGACAAATAATAGAAATTCCACTGTAGTAAATAACTATTCGAATTAACATTTTAAACAAATATGTAGTCAAATTATACAGTTGAAAGGTGCTGTTTGGGCCAGAGAGTCCAAACATTGCTCAGTGCAGAAATCCAAATTTAAGGATTCCAGACTGATGCCTGTTCAGCCTCTAGTTGAACACACTCATTGAAGGATTGGTTCCACTTCAAACTTCTCTGGCAAAAAACGTCTCTAACTTTAAAGGAGAATGTGCCATTCTGTAACTTAAATTTATTATTCCTTGTCCAGAACTTAGTACGGATAGTCCTTGGATAACAACACTCATTTAGCAACCATTCAAAGTTCTGATGGCACTGAATGAATGGTATCTTTGACCAGTCCTCAAAGTTCTGTCACAGCAATCCTGCAGTCACAGGATTGTGATCTGGATGCGTGGCAAATGCTTGCACATACAATTGCAGCACCATGCAGTCACATGATCACCATTTGCGACTTTTCCTGCCAGCTTCCCACAAAAAAGTCAGTGGGGAAGCTGACAGGAAAGACTGGAAATCATTCCAGTGACTCCCAATTTTGGGAGCTGAAGTCCACACAGCTTAAAGTTGTGAAACATTACCATAGTTTAGAGTGTCTTTAAGACATATTATTTTTTCACCATATGCTTACAGGAAAAATATAAAGAACACAAATAAGAACCTTTGAAACAACAATTTATGAAACTTTTGAGTACACATGCAATCTAACCTATACTAAAATTAGGAACTATAACAATTATGAACACAAAACAGAAACATAATTTATTTGCTTAATACCTTGGATCAGTTTACTGCTAATAATTTGTTAAATAATATGAATTTACTTCAAGAGGAACTGTGATTGTTCCAAACTGAAATGTCAGTCTACTACTTATTTAAAATACTTGTAGTTTCATTATTTAGTCTACATGCATTAGCAGCATCTACCACTTGTGATCCATTGTCAGGACTGGTATCTGTTTTGATCTGTAATACTGATCTATAAATAATGAGTCACACGATGATTTCATCTCATTGGGGAACATGTACTGAACCAAGTAAAATGTTATAAATAATCATACTTGAGAATATAACAATACCATTAAACTACTAAAAATTAGAGGGTAGTATAAATTTACAGGCAAACAATTTTCACATTGTTGACTGAAAGGACAAAAGACTCTAATGGAACTTGATGTTTACCAAATATATGTCTAGAATTTAATTCAGCTCTCCCATTATGTTTAAAATTACATTCAAACAGACTAAAAGAACATACAGAAAATTAGTATCTGGAAATATCTTCCATTTCAAAATACATCATTTGCCCAATAACATCGGTCTTACACAAGTTAACCATATTTACTACATCGCATCAATGAGGATTTCAAGCACGTTTGATTGTCATCATTTTCATCACCAGAAAGTAGAGGGACTAACAGGTTCTCACTTCAGCTACTGTAGATGAAGCTTAGTGAATCAAATCCTGGGAAGGCCTTCATGGATGGAAAAGGGAAAAATTCTTTTCGTTAAGAAGCTTTTAATTCAATGGAAACTTTCAGTTGGGTAAAGCAGGAAAGAAGTCATTTTCACTATTTATCCTTCCGCTTGCACATCCCCTTTGATGGTGGGAGAGAGGGGGGGGGGTAAAGGCTCTGCAATATTGGAAAAAGTAGTTCTTGTAATGGGAAGGGTTAAGGTTAGACCCTGCTACTTTTCTGGCAAAATAACATTCTGTATCCATTCTTTACCTGCTATTCAAAGCTGCCTTAAGAAATATGCATCATTTTCTGTTTTAAAAAAAAAAAATCCAAGTATTCCTCCTCATTGATAAAGGCATAGCGTATGTGAATTCCTTCTGCAATAGCAGCAGAGAGTAGCATTACTACAGAAAACAATAATTCTTCTGTTTATTTGCTCATAGTTCTGAATTTGATGTGGTTTGACTTTTTTAAAGTGAGTTTCTTAAATCTGGATCTGGATTAGGATGATAATGTGGAAGAAAAGAGACTAAGTCTGCTTGCTACTCCATCTCAAAGTGTGAAATTTGCATTGAAAGTATATACCATTTTGAAGAGAAGCTTCCAGTGAGAAATAGTAAATTAACACCCATGGTTAGTGGGAGACATTATGGTCAAAAACGCCATTGGATGCTGGATCTGTACTGCAAAAAATCTCTCTCAAAAAAGGAGAGATTTTGAGAGCATCCATATACTCTGGACAGTGAGTAGATGGCAGTCATGGGATTCTACCAAGTGCAGAGTCATTAGTCTTTTTATGAACTCAAGGTTCAACCAAACCTCAGCTTTTTAATAACTTTGGAATTTACATTTATTTTTATTGCTTGTTAAAGATCGAAAACCTTCAAAACCTCACATCTGGTCATATTTGCTGGGTGAGTTTTCCTTCACTCTTTTAAATAAGAGAATTATGAGTTTAAAGTTTTGCAAGAGATGTTTTTAAAATATACAGCAAAAGAATGATTAAAATGTGGATTTTAGAAAGTTTTAAACAGAGTAAGGATTCAGATGGACTTGAATTAATTTGAAGTTAATTAAAAGATTCCTTTCCTATGGGAAATGCCTATGTTTATATCTAGAAACAACTGATAAAATGACTTTGAAGATTGGACAATAGAGGGCACTGGAAGGAAATAAAAGTATCAGTGGCTACCTTAAGGGAAATCTGCAATGAATGGGTGAAAGATGTACTTAAAAAATTATCTCCTACTATAAAATTTGAAGTTGCTATTGAAGAGGAACAAGTTCCACTAAAAAAACTGAAATTGATTTGAAAGTGGATTTTAAAATGGTAGCCTATAAGAAAGAGATGGAAATAATAGATTTACAAATGAAATGGACAATAATTTAATAAGTACAAAAGACATAGAAATGTTAAATCAAAATAGCGTGGTGGATAATTTTTCTACATTGGATTTTCAAAATGGATTTTTCAACTGTCCCACTGGGTTAGACAGCAAAAGAAACTCCTGGGCAATTTTTTTTATCAAGAGTATAACTTTACTGAAGATTCCATGTGGGTACAGAAGTAGAAAAGCCAGTTCTAATTATTTTGCACACAAACAGCATAGGAAAACTTACCCTTCCCCCCCTGGACCTCCCATTGTCCATTGTCCACCAATCATTTGCACTTGCTTTGTTTTGGGAACCATTTGTCTGCCTCGGATGTTCCCAGCCGGTGACTTTGGGGTGTTGGGTCTTTCTCAGGCTTCCAGTCGGCACACTTGCATTCCAAATTTCCCTCCCAAGACTCAAATGCATTCCCTCCTCCCTCACATTACTGTTGTCTGGTTGCAAGTGGGGCTGTGTAGTGAGTCAACCATGACAAGACTAGTTCAGTGGTGGGATTCAATTTTTTTTACTACCGGTTCTGTGGGCATGGCTTGGTGGGTGTGGTGTGGCTTGGTGGGCGTGGCTTGGTAGGCATGGCATGGGAAGGATACTGTAAAATCTCCATTCCCACCCCACTTCAGGGGAAGGTTACTGCAAAATCCCCATTTCTTCCCGATCAGCTGGGACTCGGGAGGCAGAGAATAGATGGGGGCGGGGCCAGTCAGAGGTGGTATTTACCGAACTACTCAAAATTTCTGCTACCAGTTCTCCGAACTACTCAAAATTTCCGCTACCGGTTCTCCAGAACTGGTCAGAACCTGCTGAAACCCACTTATGGACTAGTTGAAGACCTTAAAGATACTGTGAGAAGAGACAGTGAGAAGATAAACAGTGACATGGATATATTTTTTTTTTTTACTGGAATTACAAAAGGGGCTTGATAAAGCTGCAATGATTCTAGGAGAAAAGACAAAGTACAAGAAAGGAAAAATTAGGACTTTGAGGGAACTAAAGGTTTTTGGGAGAAACAAAAAAAATACAAAATTCATTTATTTGAACAAGGTTAACACAAATTGTTTGCTATTTTTGGTATTGTTTAACGGATTTTTGGTAATTAGGACTATATAACAATGTTTTAATGTTTGCTTATTTGAAGAGAGGAAAAAGGGAGGATATGACTAAATAAAAGGGAGATATAAAGATAAAATGAATGATTCAAATTGAACTTAGTAGATTTAGTTGGTAATAGCCATGTTGTTATTTCTAATAGCCCTTAATGGACTTTTGCTGATTAACATGGACATATGAGGTTTTAAAGATTGCTTTATAGAGAACTGGGTGAAGAGATGGAGAGATGGTTGATTTTATTTTAAGAAATACTGATAAGTTGTTAATGTTGATTATACATACTGGGGATGAAGGAGGAGGTATCATCTATCTTCTTTTTTCTTTCTTTTTACTGAACTTTTTTTATTTCTAAATATTTTTCTGTTTTTCAAGAGAGAAAAATCTATACATTCAATTTTATTAGTTTTATTTGTGTAATATAATCTTTAATAAAATTATTAAAACAGAAAGTATATATCATTATAAATATTTTGCCATGCTTTGCAATAAAAAGCTAAGTAGGGAAAAATATTCTGATACGACTGCCTGCTATCTGCATGAAAATAAATTTCTTTTTTTATGCAACTATATTAAAAAAAAATCTTTGTGGTTTTCTCCTGTTAAATAATACAGTATCCTAATGCATGAATTCAAAATAAGAATATGGCCTGAGACAGTTTCTATTCTATCGATTTAATTGGGTCAATAACTGCAAACGCCCCCCCCACCACTAATCATGCAGATATGATTCTTCCATATTTCATGCTCTGCATCTTTGAATTCCCAATACTGCAGAGTGGGAGGATTACATTCTGCCTCCAACCCATAATCATACAGCAACCAAATTTTTTCTTTGACATTTTTAAACTACAAGCAGCCTTTGAAGGATATGATTTTGCCATAACAAGGGCTGCTTAATCGTTCCTACGCCAGCCATTTTCCCTTAGATTTTTTTTTACTTATTAGTTTCTCCATATTTATGAAAGTGAGATGCAACTGTTTTTGGTTTAAGAAATCAGAGGAAGGACACATACCACTTCATGTCATATCTAGCTTAGTATTTCTATCAGGGGTTGGTTTTAACTTACCTCGCTGCCGGTTTGCTTCCTCTTGCGCCGCGTGGCTGTGCCTCATGGGCGCATGCGCTTTGCGCACACGCGCATGTGCAGTGGCAAAAAATAAAAAAAAATTCCCCCCCAAAAAACCAAAAACAAGATGGTGGTGCATGCGCAGTGGTGGAAACTCAGCTTCTGCGCATGTGCAAAAGAAAAAAAAAACCAGGAAAAAATTCCCCCAAAAAATAATTCAAAAAAAAAAAATCCCCCCTCCCCCCCAAAAAGCCAAAAACAAGATGGCGACGCATGCGCAGTGCCAGAAACTTGGCTTCTGTGCATGCGCAGAAGAAAAAAACCTGGAATTTTTAAAAAAAAATTAAAAAAAAATCCAAAAAAAGATGGCGGTGCCCACAGACTGACACTGACAGAACCGGTTCCGTGACGTCACCGTTCCGTGGCAAACCGGTGCGAACCGGGAGGAACCCACCTCTGATTTCTACCGTATCATGTTTGATTCCTATTGTTGTTTTTTGCTTCTGGCTGATACTTACTCTAGGAACGTATTGTTGATATTTTATTATAATATTTAAGCTAATTCTAGGCATTTATTTGGGATAACCCTTCCCTTCCCATGCACACAGAATGTGCAGAATGGCATATGTATTAAAGCAGGGAGATTAAATCTGGGCTGCAAAAATACAAATGTTCACTCGTTGGCAGCAGCAAGATAGAGTTTTCTGGGACTCTCGGCTGCCATCTAAGTGTTTTGCTGGATCTGTGCAGTCCACATCTGGTTGCTCTAGGACAGACAATCTCTAAAGGATTCCTTCTCTTCTTTGTAGTAGCCATAGCCAGACATCCCTTCCCTTCCCTACCATTAATTTCAGTGTAAGTTGAAGAAAAAGCAACTTACTCATGTTTGACCTTTCTATTTTTCTTCTCTCTTTTATTTATAAAGCATGCCTCTCTCCCTCCCTCCCTCCCTCCCTCCCTTTTCTTATTTTAAAATATTTTCCCCTTGTATTCATTTCTTTAATGTTTCCATGTTATCTCTCTCTCTCTCTCTCTCTCTCTCTCTCTCTCTCTCTCTCTCTCTCTCTCTCTCTCCCTTCCTCTCTCCCTCCCTCCCAGTTAGAAGGATCATGCCAATACAAGTATGAAATGTTTCTTTTTTAAATAATAACTTTGGCCAAAGGTTAAAAAAAAAGGGGGGGGGCCTTAGGTCAAAGACATGTACTAGACCTCTGTTGGCTGTAGTAGAACACCTTCCGTGAAATGAATGTTTTTATCTGCACTAGATTCTTCCCAAACAAGTACATAATTATTTTGCTGAAATAGGAACATTAGATTAGCCTGCTTGCTAAATTGTCAGGCAACTTTTCTTTGCTGAAAAGAATTGTGCACATAAATAAGTTGTGAACATGTTTCACCCCACTGACAAAGAGAAGTGAACAAGGAAAATGGTGGTGGTAGCAAAGATGAATTAAAAGCCAAAGAAAGTGAAATTATGAAAAAGATGGAGAATGTCTCACAAGAGACAATGTTTGTGTGGAAAGCAGTTAAATGGCTGCAAATCTATCAGGCTAGAAGCTAACAGAATTTGATTTAGGTTATGTACAGTAAACCCATGAGATTGCTGAAAGAAATTACTTTCCAAAAGGCTGAGGAAAGGCAGTTCAAATGCTGAGTGTTGCAGATCATTGTGATCAGAGCACTAAATGTTGGTCAATATGGGGGAAGGAGACAAATTCCATAAATAAATACCGGTAGCTAGTTTACCAATGTGCAAGAATGATCTCTGGGACATTCTGCCCACTTTATCACTGAAGGAGGAAAGCAGTCCTCTTTAAAGTGCAGCCTGATTTCACTTGCTTACAGAGGGATCTTTCTGCAGCACCCTTGCTCTCTGCTTGAACTATTTATTTATACAGACATTTGAATGAATAAGATTTTCTTCCATCAAAGCCTGTCTGTTTCCCTCATCGTTTATTTCCTTCATCAGAGCTTACATGTGGAGGCTGTTTGTTTCCTGCATCAAAACCTGCTTATCCGTTTGTTTCCCTCCATTGAAGCCTATCTGTTTCCCGTATTGGAGTTTGTTTGTTTCCTCATTGTTTGTTTCCCTCATCGGAGCCTGCTATGGAAGCTGTTTGTTTTTCTCATCGAAACCTGCTTGTTGGCTGGTTTCCCCTCATCGGAGCTTGTTTCCCCTCATTGGAGCCTGTTTTGTTCCCTCATTGGAGCCTGTTTGTTTCCTCCATCAGAGCCTGTTCGTTTCCCCCATTGGTGTCTGCTTGTGGATCCTGTTTGTTTCCCCCATTGGACCCTGTTTATTTCCCCCATTGAAGCCTGTTTGTTTCCCACATCGTTTGCTTTCTTCATTAACAAGGAACTTATTGACTTGGCTCGTGGCAAGCTACAATTATCTACCGCAATGCCATCACCGTGCCCTACAAAGCCTGGGCTAAGTTTCTCTACAGACTAATTTTATCTTGTGTGTGTGTGTGTGTGTGTGTGTGTGTGTGTGTGTGTGTGTGTGTGTGGAGGTGTTGAGGGGGAGAGAGAGAGACCAAGAGCCTGACAGAAGCAGCTGCCACATCTGCAGATGAATACCAAGAGGGAAAGCGGCTTGACAATTTAATGGTTGTAGAACAGCAACTTTTTAAGAGAAATGAAATAAATAAAATTGATCTGCCGAGTCTGACGTCCTCTTTTCTGAAAAGTCCCCCCAGTATCTTTGTTAGACTGTTCACATGCCTAAGTTACAGGGCAAAGATGCCAAGTGACAACAGAGAGCCAAGAGGAGATTGGGAATTGTGATGGAATCTGACCAAAGGATCTTTGCATGAATGAGCCTGGTTCAGAGCTCTGAGAAGCAAGACAATCTGGCCGTCACAGACACAATTTGGCAGACATTTCTCCCTCCTCCCCCTCCTCCTTCCATGTTTGATTCTTTCCTTTCTGTTTT
>QLTV01001815.1:748670-761870 GCA_003457575.1 Thermophis baileyi
AGGTCTTGGGGCCGTTGATCTCGCCTCTGTAATTGGCGAGATCCGGCCATGAAACGGTGTGTATGAGTTTTTAACTGTTTTTAAATGTTTTTATTATGTTTTATTATGTACTATTCTTTTAATAGTTTTTTATATTGTTGTGAGCTGCCCAGAGTCCCTTGGGAGTTGGGCGGCATACAAATTTAATAAATAATAATAATAAAAAATAATTTTAGCCCAAAAAGACCCTCCAATTTTAAAACAAGTTGCAGATAAAATGAAACCATTCAGACCATAAGGAACAAAGAAGAAGAGCTAAACCATATTTACTGTATATCATTTCAAAGGCAAAAGGAATGGCTGGCTGACCGGCTGGCCAACTTTGAATAGCCCATGGAAAAAAATGAACTATTGTAGGACTTGTAGAGATTCGCAGTCAATAAAAAATAATTTTAGCCCAAAAAGACCCTCCAATTTTAAAACAAGTTGCAGATAAAATGAAACCATTCAGACCATAAGGAACAAAGAAGAAGAGCTAAACCATATTTACTGTATATCATTTCAAAGGCAAAAGGAATGGCTGGCTGACCGGCTGGCCAACTTTGAATAGCCCATGGAAAAAAATGAACTATTGTAGGACTTGTAGAGATTCGCAGTCATCCAGGTCATGACAACCATGAACTGGATGACTGAGAATCTCTACAGACTTTTAGCTATACAATTTGGGATGAACACCCTTTGAATGGTGTGGGAGTAGGAATGGATTTCCAGAGGAAGAAAAAAAATTGCAGACTACAGGAACCAGGAGCACTATTCAGGTGACCTTGAGGACACAGATAAACCTCCAAGTGCTTCAAGGACCCTCTAAAAGGATGCAGATTACCAGCTGTCTGCAAGGAATATAAATCCTTCCATTCCCCACTATCCTGTCAGAGCTGAAGAAGCTTCTTGGATGAGAAGCGAAACGTCTTCAAAGAAAAAACAAGAAAGTCCAGTTGCCTCCTGAAAAAACGCCTTTGGGACAATATTGTAGGACTTTAATCTTCCTAGGAAGAGAGATGTAAAATTAGGGCTCAGCCTCAGATAAGGTCCCATCACATAATCCTACCAACCTAATCTTGGAAGCAGATATTGATGTACAGGCAGCTTTCTAAGAAGAGGCAATCTTTCAAATATTTTGATCTACAAATATTTACATCTTGCTCAGAAAATATTGCAATTTTTAATCGTCCCTGGAATGGAAGTTCATTCAGTGCATATTTTACAGAGTTTGTGGTAGGCAAAAATCCTTAAAAGGTGGTTTTTAAGACTAGAAGCAGTTCTATGTTACGCTGCAGACAAATCAGCTTATTTGTCCTGAAAGAAACAGCAGGATTTCTCAGGAAGAATCTTATCAGGTGACCTTATTGCATCCTCGCTGGAAGCTCCAATTCCAACAAACAATTCACTGATGAGGTACCTCCAGGTGTCTGGCAATAACAGATTCCTTCAATAAATGGGCCAACACTGTGTATAGTAAAGTTTACTCTTCTGCTACCTAATTTATATCTTAGGACAGGAGAGCAGTTCTGAAGGCTGACATTGCTCACCCTAGTCTGGGCAGCTAATGATTAATGAACTTAGAGACAAGGCTAGCCTTTCTTCCTGCCAGTAGTGATGCTAGCCCAGCTTAAAGGAGCTAACAAGCTTATAGATATAAAAGTTGTTAAATGTTGATAGATGTTTAAAGAAAGTAATCACAATTACTTGAAGCAAAAATGTTCCAAAAATGTTTCAGTTGTCCCAAAGGTTCTTTTTCAGGAGGCAACTAGACTTTCTTGTTTTTTCTTTGAAGACGTTTCGCTTCTCATCCAAGAAGCTTCTTCAGCTCTGACAGGATAGCGGGGAATGGAAGGATTTATATGCCTTGCAGACAGCTGAACATTTGCATGAAAAGTCTTCAAAAAGAAAAACAAGAAAGTCCAGTTGCCTCCTGAAAAAGGACCTTTGGGACAACCATGACCTGGATGGCTGAGAATCTCTACAGACTTCCATTTCAGTTGATTACTTGGCATTAGCTGACTTCTAGAAGACTACTTGGTGCCAGTCGACTCACAGAAATAATATTAATTCCAATATGCCAAAGTTTGTCAATTTGTCTAATTATACTTCTAATCAGAAAATCTTGGTCAGCCAAAGTACTGATTTCTTTCCTGCCATAGTACAGTTCTCTGAGAAGCAGCGGCATCTGCAGGATCTAACACTTTCATCAAAACAAGTAAAAGCTGTGGTGAAATCCAATTTTTTTTACTATCGGTTATGTGGGCGTGGCTTGATGGGCATGGTGTGGTTTGGTGGTCGTGACTTGGTGGGCGTGGCAGGGGAAGGATACTGCAAAATCCCCATTCCCACCCCACTCTGGGGCCAGCCAGAGGTGGTATTTGCCGGTTCTCCGAACTACTCAAAATTTCCGCTACCGGTTCACCAGAACCTGTCAGAACCTGCTGAATTTCACCCCTGATCAGAGGGCTGCTGTTGTGGAGAAAATAGGAAGCTAGATCATTAGCTATGTATGCTGATTTGAATAATAGTGCAATGACCAAAAATAAAGGTGGGATAAAAATTAAGTAAATTAAAAAAAAAGGAACATTATGCTGTCATGCCTCAAGTTTTGTTCTTCCATATGTGTGTAACATGATGCACATACAAAGGGGCAAAGCTTGCACCATAATAGTGCAATGCAGCTTTTGTTATTTGCTCCCCCATAACCTCCCCAGGGACACTCCTGGGTGGAATCCAATGTAGATATTAGGTTGTACAATGAGACTTCCTTTCCCTTGTCACTGAACATCTTCAAAATCTGTCCCAAAGGGTGGGAAATACTCTGACACAGATTGCAGGAAACCACAGAAGAAGGGAAAAGAGAAAGAACCAGTATCAGACAATGGAGAAAATTTTGGACTGGGTCTGGATAAATCCATGTTCGGGTATATACACTGCTATGGAAATGCATTGGGTAAATTTGGGCCAGTCACAATTTCCTGGTTCAGCCTATCTCATACAGGAACTTAAGCTGCAGATAAAATAAAGATCTCCATATGTGCTGTCCTGAGCTCCTGGAGAAAAGGTAGAATATAAATCCAACTACTAATAAAAAAAAAAGGATAAAAAGATTTGCTTTCCATTTCTGTTTTGTGAGTCAGAATTGCTTCTGTGCAGATATAGATTTCGATTCCAAACAAAAACTGGCAGTCTGCATCTGTTGTAACATCTAATTTGTGTTGATGTTGTTGTGTGTGTCATGGAGATATTGCATGCATATGTGCATTTTTTTTTCATGTACAGGAAATGATTATGGTGACTGCAACTCTTCTGGATAGTTGCTTTGCTAGGCTGAGCTCAGCAAAGGTAATGATAATTAATGGAAGTAATTTCCCAAAGTGAAGATGTTTAACTCCATTAGAATGCAGACACATAAGGTCTTTTTTGTTTTAAATTACACCATAATAGGATAATGTGTTGTTTGTTCCAGATGCAGGTCACTACCCAATGGAAATGAGCAATAAAAAATGTGTGTTTATGTAATCATGGTTACTGCATCATCCCTATGGGTAATAACATTATTGTTACCATTAACACTGTCATGAAACTCATTTATAGGTAAATGCATATATTTAGGAAACATTAAATACAGCCAGGATAATTGTAGAGAAACATGTGATAAGACAGCATTCAACAAAGTTGAATGTCAACTTTGGAGAGAAAAATGACAAAGTAAATCCTTTTCATCTGGAACCACTTTTAGCTCCACAAGGAACTATTTCATCTGATTACCACACAAACTATTTAAATGTAAGTAATTTGTTTATTCTGACACCAGAATGCCTTCTCAGAGGAGATAGGCTACTGTTATGGCATATTTTTCAAATTAAACTATTTTTTTTCCAGACAAGTAAATATTTGTTTTGAACATTGATTTTAAAAAACAATCTTTTAAGCTTTTTGATTTATAATCAAACGGTACTTCTAATTTACTAATTTTTTAAATAACTTGTCCAGCTAATGCAATGGTGAAATCCAATTTTTTTTACTACCAGTTCTGTGGGCGTGGCTTGGTGGGCATGGTATGGCTTGGTGGGCGTGGCAGGGGGAGGATACTGCAAAATCTCCATTCCCACCCCACTCCAGGGGAAGGATACTGCAAAATCTCCATTCCCACCCCACTCCTGGGGGAAGGATACTGCAAAATCTCCATTCCCACCCCACTCTGGGGCCAGCCAGAGGTGGTATTTGCCGGTTCTCCGAACTACTCAAAATTTCCGCTACCGGTTCTCCAGAACCTGTCAGAACCTGCTGGATTTCACCCCTGAGCTAATGATGCTTTGGTATGTTTCTGAAATTTAAAACTAAAATTATATAAGTAGATGTGATTCCAGGTTTAACATTACTTCCCTCATTACAGCTTCAGTGCCACTTTTTTGTATAGACCGAATTAGAACTACTTCACAAATTACATTTAAATTCACAATAATATGAATATATAATGATCCCCAACCTGGTCTTCTGCAAATGGGTGGCCTTCAACTCCCATAAATCTTTGGCCAACAGGGGAGGTATCTGGATGGCATCATGTTGGGGCAAGCATCATTCAGAGTTTCCAAGTAATGATTGGCTGCCTGGTCATGTCTTTAAAGAGGTTTTCTGTTCCAATATTTCTTATCTTTCTGATGTCCAAGTGAAATCTAATGAGCGGCACTAATGCAATTTGGTTCTTCATGGAATTGCAAACTTTAAAAAGTTTTATAGCATCGATGCATTTTATTCTAGAGCAAAATTTCAGGAAGTAGGCCCATTTCAAAACAAATCCAGTTCCACTTTATCCCAGAAATGTACTGTATTGTCAGGAGTGTTCCTCCGTAAGTGATGGTACACCATTTTTGAAAAAAGATTTTCTGCAAAATAGGAGTGGGGGAGGGAGGGAGGAAAGCTGTGAAATTGCCATCTGGAAATCTAATGCCTCTGTACATGGTATTTTGGGGGGGGAGAAAAGGGTGTTGTTTGTTCTAGCTTTGTTAAAAAGGAAAGGCACACATCTGCCCTGGATCACATCCAGGAGAAGTTGGCCATATGGACACCCAAGAAGACATCAAATTCATTCATCAAATTTGGCAGTGCCACTGAAGACACACAAAACAGGATCATTGCCTGCTTGTAAAAGTGCCTAAAAGTGGGTTATAGTGACATTTCCCTAGAACTGGGTAAGAGTCATGGGTTTATCCCTTGGAGAGAGATATATGACAACATGGAATTAATAAAAATATTTATTATTGTTAGTTGCGAAGTCGTGTCCGACCCATCGCGACCCCATGGACAAAGTTCCCCCAGGCCTTCCTGTCCTGTACCATCCTCTGGAATCCATTTAAGCTCATGCCTACTGCTTCAGTGACTCCATCCAGCCACCTCATTCTCTGTCGTCCCCTTCTTCTTTTGCCCTCAATCTTTCCCAGCATTAGGCTCTTCTCCAGTGAGTCTTTCCTTTTCATTTAGTGGCCAAAGTATTTGAGTTTAGAAACAAGCATTTTTTAAAAACTTGGAAAAACAAAACAGGAGAACAAAGAAAGTATAGAACAAAAACAACAAAAGATACAATCCAGGGATTCATGCAAGCTGGGATGGGAAGTGGAAATGTTGGTGTTGTGAGAACACTATTTCATGTTATCTTTGTGTTTATTTTGTAGAGACTACACACATTGGCTAGCAAAAAGGATCATTATCCAGCTGCCAAAGATGAGGAATCCTCAGAGAACCTTTAGGATGTTCAAAATAAATAATGGAACTTTGCTGCAGTTGTACCCAGTCTTAGTCAGCCATTACCCACTTTTCTGCCTCAGCTGATTTACTGATTATATGAATGAACCTGTCCTGCCATTCTATCCTGATTTGTCTTTCTTCCATTCTCTTTTGGAGTCAAACGATTGGTTAGTTGTGTAACATGTTTCTTAGCTGCCTTGTTAAAAATTTGCAGTGATAGGGGTCTTGAAACTTTATCTTGCAAAGTTTAAGGAAATGTGGAGTAAAGGATTCAGATTAAAGTAAATGCAAATGCTCTCCACTCTTATTCAATCTTTTTGCACAATCTTGTAAGTAGGCTTCCCCCACCCATATAAAAGGAAGGGGCACCTTGCAACATCTCTGTGTCCAATTAACTGAAGGGAATGAAGAAGCCCTTGCATTCATTGATGCTCTCCTATCACCTGAACCAATGGTGGGTTGCTACCGCTTTGGACCGGTTTGCGAGAACCGGTGGCGGAAATTCAGCCATGGTCACTGAACCGGTAGTGAAGGCCGGCTTGCCATGCCCCCGAACCGGTTCCCGGGTCGTCGCTGCTTGAAAGCGGCTGGCAAATAACCCTCTGCGCATGCGCAAAGGCTTCTGCGCATGCGCAGAGGGTCAGTACCCGGATGTGACATGCGCTTCCGACGCGACGCGCACACTTCCGAACCGGTAGGGAAGGTAAGAGAATCCCACCCCTGACCTGAACACTTACTTGCAAGATAAAGAGAAAAATCTCTTTAAGACTAAAATGGATAAATGTATGTAGCCAACTGGATGAAAAACAAACAAAAATATAATATTTTTTAATTTCACACACCTATTGACAATATGAGCTGTTTCCCAGTGATGACCAGCTTATACAAGAATAATAATTATAATAGCATAGCTTTCTGATAACATTTTTATCTATGTTAGTTAAAAACATATTTAAACTTTAATAAGCAGAAAATCTACCACTGTTCTTCATATTATTAATTTATTCTTTCTTAGTTTAAAACCATCAAGCTGTCCTGTTCTAGCAATTACCAGTGCAGGAAGTCAGACTTAGATAAGAGGCCTTTATGGGGATTATACAACTCACTGAAATGCCGGAGGTGCAGGAGCTCAGGAAAAATAAACATGCTGATTTCAGTAGGTGAGATCATGTGCAAACACATCTAAGATTTAGGAATCTGAGCAGAGTGTAGTCTCCTACCAGCCCAGAAGTTAATCATAGAAGGAGCACAGGGCATTCAGAAAGCCTGAGCCAAAACTGGAAAGCTGTTTCCCAACAGAAGTCTGACTCTCAGGCCCTACTTCAACAGTACTGATTCAGGAATGCCTTTCTGAGGAATCTCACTGAACGTTTCTGTTCTCCTTTGATATATCTTAAGATGTGAGGTCTCTAGATCTTTCTCCTGCTCAAGGGACTCAGCCTGCTCAAGTGGCCCATTACCTGAGGATTTGGCTGATCCTCTATACATCTTGCTTCTTCTGAACCCCATCTGCAGATATGTGAGCATTACATGGGTCTTTGGTTGCAAGGTCAGAACCTGTCTAACCCTGCTCCTCCATTTTCAAATCTGACTCTTCATACATGACCATAACACAAGCTTTTCCCCTTTCCTCTATTGTTCCACAAATTTCAGTGCCAAATAACTTGAGCCAATGGAGTTCAATTACTGTCTGTTCACATATTGGAAAATGGGACTTAAAAGGGTATAGGAATGTTTACATAATTATTCCAAGTAGAACATTCATATTTTGAATAATGAAATAAAAACTCAGCTAACAAATGTCAATATTTTAATCCTTAATAAGTCAGCTACTCATTAGTGAGGGGGGGGGTTGCAGTTATTTTGCAGTATGCATATTTGATAAGGTTGTGAATTAATATTAATTCAGGTATGATGCAAGCTCTGTATTTCACAGATATGCTGGGAAAAATTTGCTTATTAAAATGAATTTAAAAAGGCCAAGTTGCTGAAATAAGAAGCTCAGTCCAGTTTCTGTTTTGGACCTGTGATGGACAGTGTCTTAGTCACCTTGGCAGGTGACTAACACCAGGTATTGCGTGAAGATATGAATTCAGTTGGACCTCTCATTGGTTTTCAGGACCACAAACCATGGAATTCTGCCTGAGGATAAGACGCATTACTAATATTAAATTAGGTCATATCTGGATAGGAGATTCCAATATTTATTGCTAGGAAAAATATGTTCCACAGTGTTCTGATTTGGTATCTTGTGTGCTTAACATATTTACAAAAATGCTAGAAAATGTGGTTTGGGCATCTGAAATACAGTACTATCACTTTTAAGTTTGGGAGATAACCTACTGATTCACTGTGTTGAAAAAAAAAATCACAAGGTGAGGTTATTAAAATCTGATCATCTATAAATGCAGCACAATAGTCTGCAATGGGGGAATCTTCGCACTCATGCAAACATTTCCACTTGAACTGGCATGCTAGCCTCTCCCTGTACACAAAGGCATCCTATTCTGTACAGTCATGCTGTATCCATGGAGATTGGCTCTTTACTGATGTCATCAGTACAACTTAAAAGGAAGAAATACCATTTGTCCTCCTGTGTTGAATTCTACATAAGAATGGATCTCCTGAATAGGACTACACTACCATATCAGTGACATCCAAATAAATCTCTTTGCGTTAACTTTCAAAGTAACATTTGAAAGCCTGAACCAGCATGGGATGGATATTTCCTTTAGCTGGAGATGCTTTTGTTGCTAATAAAACCAGTCTGAGAATAGCTATCAAATTACATAGCCTGAGAGTGTTTGGTTGTTTTATCTTTTCTCTTACGAAATCAGATTTTATAAGACTTTAGCTAGTGAGCCACCTGTGACTCTTATTAAAAAATGCAAATCATACTCTCATCACCCATGAACTGCTCACATAGATCATTCCAACTTATTTCTTCTGCTGCCTTTAAATAACGTTTGGAAACTGCAGATAATTCAGAAAGCTCTACCAGGCTGTGAGTTCTTATTGAGAGCATATAATTTCATTGTTGTGCAACTTATTTTGGCTTTTAGAATCTTTTTTCTATGGTTTCCAAGATTTTGCTCACCAGTTAAGGAAATGTTACTAGATTTGCAATGCAAAGATCCAGATCACTTGATGACAATAAAGCTATAAAGAAAACCATTAACTTAAAGCTGTCAACATCCAGATTTTTGGCAGTCTGGATCTGGTAACTCTGGTTTTAATGTGGAGGTTCTGTTCTGTATGTCTTCATGTAAAGTGCATTTCACAGACTGAATACATTCTATTGTTGATGAAATTTGTTTAGCTTCTTTTGTTCTTCTATTTATACACAATTTGATACTGTTTAATTAAAAAAACATTTTATTGCAATTCAGTTCCATAAGATGTTTTAGCAGCTACTTCAAAATACACAATGGCATATAAATATTTAAGTAAATTAAATATGCTGTTGAGTTTATCAAGTATTTCAGTGGACAAATGAATGGCAATATTTGAATGAAATGTTAAAAACATTGTCCATCATGTTTTTTATTATGGTTCTATTATTATTATTGAAATAAAATAAAATGGAATCTTTTATTAAAATTGATATTTAATGTTTACTTCATTGAATTAAATATTCGAATTCTCCTGCTGTTAACAGATGGAATAGAATAGAATTTTTTTTATTGGCCAAGTGTGATTGGACACACAAGGAATTTGTCTTTGGTGCATATGCTCTCAGTGTACATAAAAAGACAAGATACATTCGTCAAGAATCATAAGGTACAACACTTAATGATAGTCATAGGGTACAAATAAGCAATCAAATCATACTGGGAAACAATCAATGTAAATCATAAGGATACAGCAACAAAGTTACAGTCATGCAGTCATAAGTGGGAGGAGATGGGTGATAGGAACGATGAGAAGATTAATAGTAATAGTAATAATAGTAATATAACTAAGATATACTTAGTACATGACATGGTCTTAAAGGCAATTGATTAATTTGTGAATACAGTAGCTAAATCCATCCATAGTCATTAAGTAGAAATAAAACATGTATCGATTTATTCCACTACTAATGAAAAAAAGCCCTTGGTGTTATAAAAGCAAATAGCCTTTGTAAAAATGCAAGTAATATTGAAGTAAACAGAAAGAAAACTTGTTAAAAAATGGTACCATAAAATATATGTATTAAAATGGTGTGGTGCAAAGTACTTTTTTCCATCACGTTTTGTATAATGTGAAAATGTTGGCATGTTTCTTTTGGATCTCAAATTCAATCAAAGTGCAGTCATTTTGTATCCTCTGTTTTGGGAACATTCACATACTAACAAACTTTCTGAATATAAAGCTACTATTAGTGTTTTCAATTAATGCTTTACTAATGATTATTAAAGAATATACTGCCCTGTATAACCCCAGCTTATATTTCTTATTAGTTTGATTTGACAGTACAATCATTTAGGAATTATGCTCCATAGAAATTCACCTGTAATCAGGAAAATGTGGGTCAGTTTTTGATGCTTCATTCTGGAATTTTTTTTTGGTTACAAAAGGAAGTTATATTTTATCTAGATTCCAGTACAGGTAGTCCTCGACTTACAGCAGTTCGTTTAGTGACTGTTCAAAATTATAAGAGCACTGAAAAAAGTGACTTATGACTGTTTTTCACAGTTACAACCTTTCCAGCATCCCCATGATCATGTGGTCAAAATTCAGATGTTTGGCAACTGGTTCATATTTATGACTGTTGCTGTGTCCCAAGATCATGTGATCACCTTTTGCAACCTTCTGATAAGCACGGTCAATGTGGAAGCCAGGTTCACTTAACTTATCAACTGCAGTGATTCACTTAACAACTGAAGCAAGAAATGTCGTAAATTGGGGCAAAATTCACTTAACAAATGTCTCACTTAACTACATAAATTTCGGGCTCATTTGTGGTTGTAAGTCAAGGACTACATGTATGCTGCTTCCAGTAAGTCACAATTCTATGTCAACATATTGGAAATGGGTCTCAATCAGCTTATATAAACGTTACAAAGCTGGAATGAATTTGGTAAATCATCTAATCCAATACCCTGCTCAGCATAGAATCCAGAATATAGTACATAAAAAATATCTGTGCAGTTTGTTTCAAAATCAACAAGAGCCCATTACATAATTGCACTTACCATGAACTGCATTTACAATGAAGAATAAGATGATTCCTAGTTAAATTCTTGCATAATCTTATAAAATGCATACAAAACCCTTATTTTAAACATTGCCACTTGGGGGGGTCCTCAGAGGTGTCCCTTCTTTGTTGCATCTGGCCCTATGGAACACTCTTCTTCTCCTTGAGTTCCAACAGCCCCCCCCCTTTTCACTTCCCAAACAGCGTTTAAGACCTGGCTGTTCTCCAGGATAGAGTGAGGTCATAGCATGGGTCGCATCAAGGAAGTGTGACTGATTTTTCTGTTCTTGGTTTTATTGTTTCTTTTGTTTTTAGTGATGTACACATTGTTTTACTCTGGGTTCGTAAACTGATCAGAGTTTTGTTTTAAGATAGGTAGCTATACAACTGTTTTAAATAATGGGGGGGGGCTATCAAATGTGTAGTGCATTTTTAGAAGATGTTTGCCATAATTCAAAATGCATTAGAGGTTTTCCATTTTAGTAGTCTCATCTGTATGTTAGGCTGCTAGCCTGTGGCCTATCTAATCTAATCTATATAATCTACAAATTTTCAATCCTGCTATGGAAATGAATAAGATTCAGACAAATAATTAGCCTGCCTTTTTCTGTTTCTGAAATTCTTCATACTGTATGTCCAAACACTTTTACAAAACAATAGGTTGAGGAATATTGTCCTAAAATCTGGTCACTTTTAAAAATCGACTTGTTTTATAGCTACACAGTCTCCTATGGTGCCAAGATGCCCACTTATTATTTGCTTAGGACATGCCCTCACAATATTCCCCTCCCCCCTATGGTCAACCTGCTGCTACAGACAACTTAGATGTTTTAATATGGAGGTGGCATTTTCCATGCGATGTTGGCCCAAGATATTCCAAGGAGACAGCCTAGAAAAGGGGCATGAAAGAGGAGGTGGATGGTCACCAATGGGTTCAGCTCTACATGATCTAGCAGTCTGCTGAGGGATTGCCCCCTTCTGTCTGGTTGCTGGGCTCTGTGCCTGTCTTCAATGCTGTTCTGGCTGCGAAGCCTTGAATCTCAACCTTTATTTTTCTTTTTCTTTTTCTTTTTGTTACAGATAGGTTGGCTAAACAACCTAGATGTGATTGCTACATTGAGCATCAATATGCAACCTAAAGCAGCTGAAAAGGCCAGTCCTGCTTTTGAATGCCAAGTCTATTTGTGCCATGCTGTGAAATGATTGATCTGAGAAGCTTTCTATATGAATTCGAGGTGGGAGGGTGGACAGAAGGACTTCCTCTAGATTTACCATTGCTCCGACAGTGATGAAAACTGAACCTCGGCTTCTGTAGCCATTTTATTTACTGTTTTTTTAATGTTAGATCAACATATCCACCCACACATACTTTGCAAACCCTTTTCTCAAACTCCAAATCTTCAATAGAATTTAGCCAACAACTACATCTCAGTTGCATAAATCCACATTAGATGGCAGCCAAGAGATTTTTTTAAAAAAGCCTTGTAACTCTGTACTGTCAACTGGTGGTTGAAAGGCTGACTAATCAACAATTGATAATCATGTAGGGAAAATTATGTGAAAAAATTAAAATGAATCCCATAAGCTATACCTCTCATATCAAAACCTGAAGAACACTTATGCATCAGCAACAATAACTCAGGTGGCCTCCATATTGCAGTCAAGAGATGCAATCTGTTTGTTGCCACTTAATGGTCATTAGTTCAATAGGTTGACTGGGCAACAAAGATTTTGTTTCATGAACACTTTTGGGTGTATCTGATAGATTTCTGGCTGCTAATCATGGAAGTAATCTGTAATCACACACCATTTTATAGAAATCTTCTGCTTTTACACAATGCCAATGTACACCCTTCAGTACTTGTTGGCTATGCTGCACACATGAAAGAATAGAATAGAATAGAATAGAATTTTTTATTGGCCAAGTGTGATTGGACACATAAGGAATTTGTCTTGGTGCATATGCTCTCAGTGTACATAAAAGAAAAGATAAGTTTGTCAAGAATCATAAGGTACAACACTTAATGATAGTCCAGGTACAAATAAGCAATCAAATCATAGTAGGAACCAGTCAATATAAATTGTAAGGATACAAGCAACAAAGTTACAGTCATACAGTCATTTGTGGGAGGAGATGGGTGATGGGAATGATGAGAAGATTAATAGTAGTGCAGACTTAGTAAATAGTTGACAATAAAAATTATTTGTTTAGCACAGTGATGGCATTCAGGAAAAAACTGTTCTTGTGTATA
>QLTV01001815.1:766136-778961 GCA_003457575.1 Thermophis baileyi
CTTGTTCTTGAGCAGCGAGTATTAAACCTTCCGTTTCTTTCTTGATGGTTCCCATCTTAAGCCATGCCCATGTAAGGTTGTCATCACATTTTCCTTCAATGTTTTTCAAGTGTTGTCCATGCAAAGCTTTGGTTTTCTATCTAATTAATCTGTCATCCAGCTGTTTTTTCTTATATTCTGCCTTTGTTTCTGTTGTTTTTATAATGTTCTCTGTTTTCACAGCCTGCAGCAATTTTTCTGTACTTTGGTTCACTTTTTATTATTATCTTTATTAATTAAATTAAATTATATTATTATAAATTATATTATTATATTATTATTTATAATATTATAAATATTAATTAAATCAAAATCAAAATCAAAATCATAATAATAATAATACCACCATGATTTGGTCTGGGAAATCTTCTTCACAGATTTGATAGCAATAGCAATAGCACTTAGACTTATATACCGCTTCATAGTGCTTTACAGCCCTCTCTAAGCGGTTTACAGAGTTAGCATATTGCCCCCAACAATCTGGGTCCTCATTTTACCCACCTCAGAAGGATGGAAGGCTGAGTCAACCTTGAGCCGGTGAGATTTGAACCGCTGAACTGCAGCTAGCAGTCAGCTGAAGTAGCCTGCAGTGCTACTTGATGGCACATTACCAAGAAGAAAAGTATTTTCATAATATATGAGGCATCCGCTCTAGCCCTCAAAGATTACTCTGGATTGGTCCTAATTTGTATGGGATCTGAAACTTTCCACATTATGTGTAGAAGCTCAAGATTTCAATCACTTAATAAAACGCTGATTCCACTAGGAGCAGCACAACTGTAACTATTTCCACTAATTTCAAGGAAGTCAGGCTGATGAATTACAGTGACATTAATTCACTTTGTGTTAACACTGGGGCTTAAAATTAAAGACCTGCTTCCATTTTGGGCTTAAGCACAGCATTACAAAATGGATAAATCTGGCATGTTATATCAAGCAGCATGGCTGTGGGAATTAACAGGATACAGAGCTGTAAGAAACAAATAGATTTCCCAATAACATTTTTTTTAACTTTCAGGACAAATACCAAACTGGGACAAGGTGGGGAAGGATAGGATTATAAATTAATATTTAATTCTCATTAATTCTTAATTAGTAAAAATCTTCATTAATCTGTAGAACATCCAATTTCTGAGATACATTTAAAAAAAAATTTAAGAATTTTATCCAGTAGTCATTTTTTAAAAAGCTGAACTATCAAGACCTAGTTACTGAAGGAATGCCTATAATATCTGTTGCAGCAAAAACAAACTTAAGCATTGCATAAATGTATTTATTTCCATATTCATTTTTAGGCAATTTTCAAAAAGCTGGTTTATAGCATAAAAGCAATAAAAGTATTTGTATGGGGAATTCTGGATGTTGAAATCTACACATCTAGCTGAGGTTGATCAATACTGCTATAGAATATGGCAGCTGCGAGAGAATGACACACTGAAGTCACATACCAGTTGTCCTTATTTAGCATCCATAATTGGGACCAGCAACTAAGTCATTAAGCGAAGAAGAGGCTAAGTGAAATCACAACTGTGCTTATGATTTTACTTCAGCTTTTCTTTGCTTTACAGACCAGTGAAGGTTGTAAATGTGAGGATTGGTTGCAAAGTTATTTTTTCATCACTGTCATAACTGCAAACAGCCATTAAACAAGGCAGTTGTTAAATGAGGACTACTTATAGTCAGTGGCTGACATAAGATCTTCACGGTTTCTAAATATCTGTAAAAAAAAACACCTGAAAAACCACATCAGTTTTGAAGTGTATCACACTCATTGGTTAATTCTAGTATTTTTTAATGGTGCTAATTTTACGTTATTTCCCCAGTTGTGACTTACAGTATCTTCAAGACAAAATTGACACAGACAAAATTACAGCAATGAAAATGCTACAAGCCTCTAATGGGAGAATGACCTTAATCAGTGAATTTGGGCTTTATACTGTATATTATCCAGCTCCTTCCCTCAAGACACAGAAATATGCTTTTCTTTTCTCAGAATGATGCTATGAATTAATCAAAACCGTCCACATGTAATTAGTCCTAATCCAGACTGCTGATTCCAAAATTATAAATTAATGACTTGATACTGCTCCTAAAGTTTAACAAAACCGAATACTGCCTTATGAGATGTGGGAGATCATCTAGCCTAGTCTGGCACAGGCAAAGTACAAGTAATTCTTGACTTATGACCACAATTGAGCCCAAAATTTCTGTTGCTAAGTGAAACATTTGTTAAGTGAGTTTGCCCCCTTCTTGCCACAGTTAAGTGAATCACTATAGTTGTTAAATTAGTCAAACTGTTGTTAAGTGAATCTGACTTTCTTGACTTTGCTTGTCAGAAGATCGCAAAAGGGGATCACATGACCCTGGGACACTGCAACTGTCATAAATATGAGCCAACTGCCAAGCGTCTGAATTTTTATCGTATCACCATGGGGATGCTACTATGGTCGTAAGTGTGAAAACTGGTCATAAGTCACTTTTTTCAGTGCCGTTGTAACTTTGAATGGCCACTAAACCAACTGTTGTAAGTTGAGGACTACCTGTATTTAAAACAAAATAAATTTGTTTAGACACCTGATTATCTTTATTAATATAGATGGACGAAATAAGTCAACAGTATTAAAACTCTAGTTTAGCCAAAGAATACTGTACTTTGCCGTTTTTTCTTTTCAATCTCTCTTTAATTTTTCCAGCCCCTGCCAAGAGAAGAAAGAAAAGACTCTCCAGGCTGATTTTATCAGACCTTCCCTGCGCTGGAAAAGAGGCCCTTCAGTAAACCAAGGATGTGAAGATTAGGCCTAACTCCTGACACATTTCCTTCCTGCAATTAGAAGGGAAGGCTCTGGGAGTCCAGATACGGTTGTGAAGTGTAAGGAAAAGGAGTTCCCTCCACATTGCATTCCTTCAATCCAGGTTTCCGCACCCATTTGTGGAGCCGAGAGACAAGATGCGAGGGCTGATCTTCGCCTCGCTCGCCCTCTTGCCGCCTTTCTCGGGGCTTTGGAGCTCTGCCGAGCTCCCCCAGAGCGGCCGCACTTGGTGCCACGCATCCGGGGCCTGCTACAGCATCCACCTAGGCCGCATGAACTTTTACCAGGCTCAGAACGCTTGCGCCCAGCACGGGGGAGCTCTGAGCACGGCCAGCGGCCGCACCGAAGTCGGAGTCATTCTCGCTCTGCTGAAAGGACTCGCCAGCGAGACGGGCGGCTCTTTGTTCTGGTTGGGCCTGGTTAAGAAAGCCCAGCAGTGCACCCTTCAAGACCTGCCGCTCAGGGGCTTCTCCTGGGTCTCCCCGGGGCTTGACGAGCCGAACGGGACCGCCACGCCGCCCAAGTGGCTCAGAGAACCGAACAAGTCCTGCACGATGCAGAGATGCGCCGGGTTGCAAGTCAGCTTGGGCCAAGCGCACCTCAACCCGTGGGGCCTGAAGGACCACGGCTGCACCAAGGCAAGCCCGGGTTATATCTGTAAATACAGCTACACGGGCACGTGCCCCGCCCTCCACTCGGCTTCTGGCGCCCGCGGAATGGTCTACTATAGGCTGCCTTTTCAGCTTCAAAGCCCGGCCGTGGAATTCAGCCCTCCGGGCACCAATCTTACTATAAGGTGCCCCGGGCGAGAGGCGCGTTTCACTTGCCGCCTGTCGCCCAACGGCTCCCATTGGGAAGGCACCGAGCAGGACCTGTGCTCCTGTCCCAGCGGCTACTGGAGCCCGAGCAGCGGAGACTGTGCGGAATTCACGGACTGCTTTAGCGCCCAAGGCGCGTTCCGTTGTTTATGCGCTTGGAGATCCCGTTTGGCGGCCGACGAAGAGAGTTGCGTCGCGACAGCCAGAAATGGCGCGACGACCGCGAAGCCCACCGTATCTACTCCGAGGGCTACGGAAACTTTCCCTGCCAACAGCACCAGCGGACCTGGTCAAAATATATCGTTTCTGGAATCGTTTCCCACTCTGATCGTCAACAGCACCACCAAGCATTTGGCTTCTTCAAACGCCTTCAATTATATCTTCATCCTGATCACGGTGGCGGTGGTGATTCTTCTGATTATGGTCATGGCCTCGCTCCAGGTCTTCCAGAGGTGCTTCAAGAATTGCTCTTCCAAGGGTTCCCAGCCTACAAAAGATGGTGCTGTGGTTATAGAAGGCGACCCAGAAGCCTCTGCCACCCGCACCAACTCTGAACGTTCCCTGGGACCCAGCAAAGCAGAGTCCATAGCTTCTCAGTAAGATTTTAAGCCAGCCGAATTGGGACAACCATTAGAACATTTGGAGACGAAATCCAGTGGGGGACGAAGAGGAGATATTCTTTTGAATATAATAAATAGTAGCAAATGTTTTATGGGTTACATGTGTAGAAATGGAAGTTATGTTTTTTGTTGAAAGGCAGTTGTGTTTTGTTTGACACCATTTGATGAATTAGAACAGTTTCTTTTTTTCGAGATGCCCTTGGCAACATTGATCAGAAATCTCTCCTCCCCACCATCTAGATTATTCCCTAAAATAGAAGAGTTAAAAGGATGAGAAATGGCAGTGCATATTTCTTGCAATGATCCAGCTAGATAATTGAAAAATGGACTGCTGCAAGTAACTGTGCTGTGTGAAGGCCACCACTTACTTCATTGTATAGTCTCTCTCTCCTCCCCGTTGCTTGTTACTGCAGCTGAGACCAAGCTGTGTGAACAGTGTTGTGTTGCCTGGAGAAAAGTTCAAGGAGTCACTGCTAATTATATCTATTCTTGCTGTATCTTGCAAGAATTTGGACTGGATGCACAGGCTCTGCTGTCACTGCCATATTGTCTATAGGGAGAGGAGAACAAGCTAGTAGAACTGATTATAGTTGTAAGAAGTCACTCTTGTAGGTAGCTTTCTTGGGTGGTGCAGTAATTATGGTTTTGGAACATCGGTAGATATTTGCCACCAAGGAGCAAAGGGTGGAGTGAAACTATGGCTCCTGTACGCTATCACTTTTATCACTTAACTTTCTTATTTTTAAACCCTCAAATATAATTCTCATTTTTAAGGTATTAATGGTAAGACTTAATCAGAAACCAATAGAGTATTGGAAGTGCATTATATCTCATTCGAATTTGCTGGGTGCCTATCTAACACAGTATTGATATAGTTGTCTTTTTGGGAATGTGTCCCATTGAGTCAAAGAGAACATATTCCAAATAGACATTTAGGATGGCTCTCTTAAGTTCATCTTATTTTGAGTGTCATGGCTATTCTACTATACAAGCATGTCCAGTTCAATTTGTCTGGCTGAAAAAAAGACTCTGAAAAATGCAGTTCTGTGGCTTCATTGATTCCGTTAAAGGAAGAAATGTTGAGCAGTGCTTAATTTTTATGATGTAAAGTTTTATGTTCCAACTTGCTTAAATGGAAATCCCCTAAATATAGACAGGGCAATTTTCAAACATTTCTTTAGCATATGCTAGTTCAATGTTATGAAAAGTGTTGCACTTCACTGGGTTCATATATGTACCTATTTAATAAACGGCTTAACTGATCATTTTAATTTTTTCCATCTCGCTTTTCTAATGAATTGAACTTGATAATTCAGCTATTTTCTAGATGTCTTGCTCCTTAGATGTGTCAGATAATAACCAGGAAGAGATCCTTGGCATCTAACTTATTCCCATGGAGACTCATTTCTTGGGTTATATTTTGGATTCTTTTTCCAAAATGGAGAAAGACCTTTTCATTTTTCCAGTTCTTAGTAAATATTTTATCTGTGAATTGACTGGTGTGATTCTGCATTCATCGCTTGATTTTCATTGTATGAATATCATATAGTCCTGCATTTTACATGGCTAACTTTTTTACTGATGAATTTAATGTGAGAAAATTCAGGAGATTCAAGGAAAAAGTAGGATATACATTTATAAATTTATTATTATAAATGGAACACCAACAAATAAATGCATGGAGATTTGGTGCCTTACTCCTTCACTGTAAAGTATCATGGAGAGGTCAGTTTGAAAATAAACCCAGTAAGGTTAGGAACAGAGAGACACTATTTAAAGGAAACGTTGAACATCTTTTAGTAGTTTTATTTCAAATGGAGAAGTAAGAAGGTCAAACTCTCTTCTGCTTTTATTAAGAACACCTAAAATTGAGCATTTCAACCAGATAACATTTTAAAGTCTGTGCATCAGTATTCAAAAACTCCATATACAGAGCTTTAATTGGAAGCAGCTAATTTTATTCAGAAAAGACTGGTAGCCCAGTAATCCAAATTACCATGAATTGAATATAAGACCTTATAATCAGATTATCATAGGACAGGTCTTTATAAATGTGAAAGTGGATATCAGATATATTTTGGGCAAAATATACCTGTAGGATATGAATGCTTTCATTTGGAATATGCCGGAACACATGTTGTGAGGGTTAAATGTTCTTTGCTAATGATTAAAAGGGCAGGCAGTTTGTTGCTTTACTAAAATCCATGTAGGAATAGTTTAGCAGGTGCAGAGAAATTAGAGCCTGTGGGAATACTAGATCTTATTTGTCTCATCCAGGTTTTTTTTTCCATTCTGTCTGTTTTTTCTTCTGGAGTTCCAGATATATTTTTGCATCTTTAAACATGGACCTAGAGTATTTTAGTTGATTTACTAACTAAAACCTTAGCACTGCAGTCCAATTGATTTATGATTCAGCTACATGGGGATTACTGAGAAAAGATACAAATGTTTAACATATAAAATGTTCATATATTTATCTTTAATGTAAATTCCTGAAGGATACTGAGGATATGTACTGATTATGCTAAGCTTCTAAGATCAGAAGGGCAGGGAAAAAAACAAACATTAAAGATTTTCTACTGGGAAAATAAGTGTTTTGGTTTTCCACAGTAAGTAAAATGCTAAGTGCCAATGAACCTATTCAGTTTAGTGACCAAGATTGAACTATACTTGCAATTTTGACCCAGGAACAGTTTTCAACATTCTTAAGCAATATACTGCTAACTAGAGAAAACTTAAAATATGGATGCATTTTGCTTGTGGAATCACTGTGTCACTTATCCAGTGTGGTGTGTGAAAATTCTGTCTTGCCTGAAAACTAGAAAATGTTATTGTTTCACTATACAAAGGGAAAGAGAGTACTTATGAAAATAAAGACTACTATATAGAGAAATTAGTAAATGTGTTTTTGACAAATGTCTTAGCATGAGAAAGTTTAGTGCATGTTTGTTGATTTAGAAAAAGTATACGATAAAATGAATACAATGGAATTCAGAAATGGTTTGCATGAATAAGGAATTAAAGCTATTGATGGATGCTGAATGTGGCATAATGATGGAAGTAAAACATGCATAATAATAAAGGCATCTTAATAATTCAACATTGAACAGAGAGTAAGACAAGGATGTCATGGTAGTTATATTTAGAGGTAAATGTATAAGGAACACTTGTCATGATATTAGAGGTCTGTTGGCTGAGCATGTGAATAATTGTGTACCTTTGTGGGCAAACAATGTTGAATGCTTGGCTGAAAACCTGAATGCTTTTGCAATGAATGTTAGATGTATTGTCTGATATGTCAAGGACTATGGATCTGAAAATTAAGATAACAAAGCCCAAGATAATTGTGTTTGACAAGGAAGATTGAGAGAATGATGGCAAGTTACGCATAAATGTGAAGTAAATGAATTGGTATATCTCTGTACAGTATGTATGAAAAATGGGAAGAAGACATGCAAATGCTATAGTGGATAATACGTTTGGTACAAGGAAAAATGTTTAATGAAAGAATGGATAATGGCTGTGAATAAGTGTGCTTCTCCACATTTTAGTAATTCTGTAATTCTTTACTAATTTATCAATGTTTCTCAACCTTGGCAATGATATTTCAACTCCCAGACTAACCCAGCTGGCCTACAGGAATTCTTAGAGCTACTAAGGTTGAAAAACACTGTTACATTGTATGGAAATTGGATCTGAGTATGTTGTGACAAGCATAAAAGAAAGTTGAATATAGTTAAAATGGATTATTTAAGAAGTGTGTGATTAAAGAACAGTGGGGATAATGGATGAATGTGAATTGTACACAAAAGTATGAACGTATGAAAGAAGTATGTGAAGATGGCTTGTTATGTAGAGGGAAGGATAATGATCAAACTGCAAAGCAAATATATGAAGAGTGAGTAAGGGAAAATATAGGTAATCACAGATGATGTTGAAGTTGAAGATGAGGTTCAACAAAAAGTGAGAAGTTTAGAGAACAAAAGGCAATCTATAAAGTGGTTAATATATGTATATGGAAGTAAGAATGGTTTGGGAGATATAATACATGGTGTTGGTATAAACCACGTTTGACTGTATTTTCTTTTCTTAACATGGCTTCATTTTTTAACCTTTATTTATTTTAGTTTATTATTTTATTTGTTCTTCCTTTTCTGTGCTTTTTATAACGTTTCTTACACTGACAGGTAATAGAATATTGGATGTATGTATGAACATACAATTTTATGCAACCTACTTTACTCCTATGCAAATTTGTGCCTTAAGCCTATCTAATCCAATATATATTTACCTTGGTTGAACTGTATCTACACACACACCTAATAAATTTAGAACTAAGCATTATAAAAACCAAGAGTTGTTATTGATAAAGCTATCATTTTTTTTATTCATAATATTCAGACCCATGTGGCACTTCCTTACTACTGGAAGGGCAGGTGAAAGTCCTGTGCACTCATATTAGGATAGGGATGTATCAGATATTATAAATCATGGAATGGGAGGAAATACCTGGATGTAGGGCTATAATTTTGTGCTTAATTTTATATAAAAGTGCCTAGATCTGCATCATGAAACCCTAATCTAAACTAAAATGATTTTTCAGCAAAATCAGTAGAATTATTTCCAGTTCATATAATGGCTAGAAAGTGAGAAAAAATATGTTCAAACTTTTTTTTTTCAAGAGCTGGTATTGAATAAGCAAAGGCTGCTTACTGCACAGATAAATTTATGAACTATTTATATATTTATATTCACTGGAAATTATTTGGATTCTCAGCCAACAACGTGGTATTATCAACATATAAAATGCATGCATGCCTTCTTCAAGCAACATACTCCTTACATCATTTAAATGCATTCCTTATACATTTGTCCATATACTTATTAAATAAGCAATAATTGGAGCCATAGATACTGCTTTCCACTGTCCATCATGGCTTTGAACAATCAAGGTTTTCATCTAACACTTTTTAGTAACATAGCAAAAGTGTAGATTACGTTACAGTGTTGTATCTATACAACATGCATCATTCCTTGCTTATGTAAGAACAATTCTAGTAGGTTTTGGATGTTTTAGCCAGTATGCCACGAACTTAACCAAATCCCTGTAGGGTTTTTTTTTTTACATAGAAACTGTCTTTGGTCTAAGAAACTGTATGCAGGATCCCTCCAACATGGGATTTCTACCTCCTTTCCCAAAAAAGACCGCCCAAGAAGAAAAATATTCAGCTTCTTCTCCATCATGGGAGGAGCCAGCAGTCAGGATGGGTGTCCTCAACCACTCAGCGATGAGGACCGAGTCTGTTAATTCTTGTTACTTTGCTGGGATCCGCCCTGTCAGACCCCAGTTATTGACTCGGTCCTCAGCACGAGTGGTTGTGGCATTAGAGCTCCTTCCTTTCTGCTGGTTCCTGTTCAGTGAGTAAAGTGTTTTTTCTTCCCCTTGGTGGGTTTTTTCGTGGGAGCAGGAGTTCCATGGCATTGACAGAGGGCTTTCAGCCCGTTCTGCCACGAGGGGTTGATCTTCGGATCCCCTGCACGCCAGGCGAAGACAGCGAGGGAGGCTAATTAACTTCAGCTGTTCGTCGGACCGCATTTCAAAGGCCTCGCGCATTGCCGCGGCTGCGCACAGCGGCCTGAAGAGCGCGGCTTCGTTGCGGCCACCCTTTGTCAGCAGCTGCCTCTCCTGCTACCCACCAACGATTCTAAGCGTGCTTTCTGACCGGAGGGGGAGCGATCAGCTTGAGCTTGCTCGTGGCCTCCCCGTGCCTGACTCCGGTTCCTCAACTGTCGCTGGAGCCGCCGGCTCGCGATTGCCACCATTTTGAGTGACTGTGGGCCTTCACAGTTACCTATTGGCCTTCTCACCCAAACGCCATTACGCCCTCGTAGCTTGCTCGGGCGGGCGTCTTGGAGCCTGACTAGTTTCGAAGGGCCTTAATTTGTGGCGATCCGGGCCTGGGATACTGGGCAACGGCACTTGGCCGATCAACGCCTTATTGCTCCTTTGCCTCAGGCGGCCATTCAGTCCTTACCTCAGGCGGCCATTTTGTGTCAGCAGGGCCCCCAAATGGCGCAGCCCTCTTCCACATCCTCTGAAAAACCAGGGGGGAAAAGGCTCAAGAAAACAAATCGACCTACCCCTGATGATGACCCTCAGGGGTCTGCTGAGCATGCTAAGGGGTCCAGGGTTCCTTCTAAGTCTGCGCAAAAGGCTGAAAAGCGTAGGGACAAGGCCCTGCAGAGAATATGCGAAAAGAACGCATCTAAGGGCACTTTGCCTGGCGCGTCTAGCTATGTCGGGCCTCAATCAAGATCTGGCCCTGCCCTCCTGAGGGATGACCACATGGATCTGGATGATCCAGCCTTACCCAGGCAAGCGCCTCTGATCTGGGGTCCAGCAGGGCTCGGCCTACCTTCCCCTCAAGCCGTCCAGGCCACCCAGGACCAGGCTTTAGACGTCAACGCACCTCAGACTTCGGCGTCGGCTGGTGTGTCTCAGGCCCTAACTTTGGACGCGGCCACTGTCCAAATGTGGATTGCCTCTGCTGTCCAGCAAAGCATCAATGCCAATTTACAATCTTTGACAGCCGTCCGCCCGGCTCCCCCTGGCAGGGGACCTGACCCTATGTCGCGTGAGTTGGCAGCAGAGGATATCTCTGACATTTCCGAGGGGGAGGATCCCCAAGATTGGCAGGCATCGGATGAGGCCTATGACATCGGTCTGTCAGAGGATGAGGAGGCTGAGGTTGAACAACCCTCAACATCGGGGCTTTTTCCCCCTGGCTTGTTCAAATCTCTCTTGCATAAGGCTCGAGCGGCTACAGGGTTGGGGCCTTCCCCACCGCAAGATCCGGCCCAGACTCAGTCTACAGGGGATCCTTTGTTTTCGGTTGTGAATCACGAACTGGGCGTCGTGCCTACGCCACCGCTGTTCTTGGATGCGGTGAGGAGCCAGTGGTCCTCTCGGGTCCCGCTCCGTCGTCATTGGATCGGAAATTTTTTCATGTGGCGCCAGAGATGGCAGACCTTTTGGCGGTTCCCTCTGTGGATCCTCCGGTGCTGGCCGTGCATGCACCTACGGCCTTACCCGGGGAGTCTGATGAACTCCTTAAGGCGGAGGATAGGAAGACTGAGCAGGTCCTTTTGAGGGGCCACCAAGCAGCTGCTTGGTCCATCAGGGCCTCTTCTACTTCCTCCTTCTTTGCTAGGGCAGCCTTGATCTGGCTTCAGCAAATTCAGGAGCATATTCCATCCTCGAACGTTCGAGCTCAGCAGGACCTTAATAAGGTTTTCGCCTCCCTGCAATTTCTAGCCGACTCCACCCTGCATGCTTCTCGCTTTGCGGCCAGGGCCTTGGCGGCCTCTACTGTGGCAAGACGCCTGAACTGGCTAAGGATGTGGTCTGCTGACCCGAGGCATAAATGGCGATTGGCTTCTGGTCCTCTTAAGGGTCCCCTTCTGTTCAGAGACTCCCTTGATCCTATTTTGGTGGAATCCCGGGAACGCAAGAAGGTTCTTCCCTCGATTTCCAGACGGGGTTTTCCCAGGCAGTCGCCTTACTTCCGGCGGCCATTTCGGCAGGTCGACCAGGGCTCCAGTTTCCCCCGGGCCCCAGGTCAGTATGGGTATCGCGCTCGCCAATCGCAGGACAGATCCGGGAGTGGGAGACAGTTTGGAAGGCAAGGTCGGGGTGGCGCCGGAGGCCGACCCTTTAGGAGGGGAAAGTGGTAGTGCATCTCAGGGCCCCAGAGGGGGGCATCTGGCCAGGTTCTACACGGCCTGGGCCAGGACTACCCAAGACACCTGGGTACTAGAGACCGTCCATCACGGTCTTTCTCTGGACTTTCTCTCCCTTCCCCCGAGGTTTTTTGTTCGGTGTTCCATCTCCAGGGTTCCCTCCAAAAGGGCTCTCATGGAGGAGGCTGTCCAACACCTGTTGGACATCCGGGCCATCCAGCAGGTTCCCCTGGACCAGCAGGGTCAGGGGGTTTATTCCATCCTCTTTTTCCCTCCAAAAGGGCTCTCATGGAGGAGGCTGTCCAACACCTGTTGGACATCCGGGCCATCCAGCAGGTCCCCCTGGCCCAGTGGGGTCAGGGGTTTTATTCCATCCTCTTTGTGGTGCCCAAAGCCTCGGGGGGATAGAGGGCAATTTTGGACTTAAAGCGCCTGAACTCGTACCTCAGGTACCGTAAGTTCAAAAGGCATACCCTCCGGTCCATTTTGGCTTCCATCCGCCAGGGGGATTTCATGGTGTCCCTCGATTTGACGGAAGCTTACCTGCATGTTCCCATTTCTCATCATCACTGCAAATATCTTCGGTTTTGCCATGCAGGTAGGCATTTTCAATATAGGGCACTTCCCTTCGGGCTCTCCTCTGCCCCACGGGTTTTCACCAAAGTGTTGGCGACTCTGGCGGCCCACCTGCATTCCATTCCCGTGCGTGTCCAGTGTTACCTGGATGATATTCTGGTGCACGTTCCATCTAAAGATCTTGCGCTTCAGCACCTCCAGGTAACTATCTCTGTGCTGGAA
>QLTV01001816.1:14738-34922 GCA_003457575.1 Thermophis baileyi
GACAAACATATACAATAGATTATTTCATGTATTCACTGTTGCGAATATAATTCACTTAATTTTAATAAAAATATACGGGTTTATATATACGTATTAAGTTTTGGCGCATTATTTGCCTATTACCTGTAGTTGGAAAATGTAAAATGTCCGTTGCATGACAAACATATACAATAGATTATTTCATGTATTCACTGTTGCGAATATAATTCACTTAATTTTAATAAAAATATACGGGTTTATATATACGTATTAAGTTTTGGCGCATTATTTGCCTATTACCTGTAGTTGGAAAATGTAAAATGTCCGTTGCATGAAAACTAGAGCCAACTAACAAATTTCATTATTATATTTGAATTCAGCATGTGAAATTCATTAAGAAATGGCACATTTCATTTCTGAAACTAATAAAAGTTGAAAATTTGTAGAACAGTGTAATTGCAGAATGATTTCCAACAAGATATGTTACTTAAAACATACGGAGGGGCAGAATAAAACTTCCCAAAGAGAAAGTTTAGTTACAGTATGAAATTTAAATATACATTGCTCATATCATATTACAGAATTCTTACCAGATTTTGGATAAGTAACTGAACATATCACTATCCTGACTTCGAATTTTTTTACTGCCTCAAGGTGCTTAGGTTTCACCAAATCTTCTGCGAAATTAAGCCCTTTAAAACCCAACAATTCTGCATATTGCTTTTTCCCCCCTAAGAGTATCTGCAATAACAGAGAAATTAGACTATTTTTCCATTTTAATGCTAGCAGCTGGCACATAGACAGACTGTCTAGTTCTCTCACTTCATAAGTTCTTGGTTTCAACCATTCAGAGCTGATAGTCAGCAATGATCCCCAAGAAAAGACAACCTGGAGAAAGCGGATTATTTTTATACAGCTGTTAAAATTGTAACTTAAAATGTTACATTTAAGGGTTTCAGTCTTATCAAAAGAAAAACAAGCAAGGTGGAATTGTTATAGCTGCTACATATTCCCGGGAGATGGAGAAGGTTCTGCAACTGAATGTTTAAAAAAGTAATAAAAATATATGTTGGCATCATCTCTGATGGAAAGGATGAGGAATTTAAGGAGTTTCTCAGGATTTAATGGACAATGGCATTACTATAAATGTGTTTTAGCAAATACTGCAATTTAAAAGGCCAATGTTTATTTGCTTAATGTAATGATTTGTTTTGTTTTTTAATCCTCTTTATGTTTGTGATTTTTCAGATCATCTGGCATTTGGCTATCAGCTCTTCAATTCTAGCTTCTCTTCATTGAATAAATTATTACATTTTTCAGTCTGTAATGTGTGTTGTGGAGAGTATGGAGTGGAGTCAATGTTGTAATATTGGTATGTGAACATGATGGATCTTGGCACCCACTGTGGCTATTAACCAACTAAGGTAGTCACAGACTTTTAAGATAAACTGTAGTTTCTTTGATGGCCTTACCCTGACTGTTTCTGCCAATATGGTTCAAGAAGAAGAGAGTAAACTTAACTTTCTATAAGTGGAATCTTGCTCCTTCTGCCTTGTTATAGATTTACATGAGTAAAATGAAAAGTTGGGTTTTTATAATGCAATTTATACATTGTACTGTTCAGAATAAAAAGACTATTTTCATAAGATTTCCTTTAATAGGTGAACACAATAAACTACTCAGATGTAACTCCGTGTGTCATTCTTGATTCCTTGGATCTTACATAAATCTTGCTAGATTAAAGCAATAACCTGCATAACTAAATATACTTTGTGAAATACTAGGGAGGGCCCACATTCGCCCTTTTCCTGCCTATCAAAGACTGCCAGCTTTGCTTTCTCTTTGTCCTCTAGGAGAGGGTCTCTCCTTCCTGGGACTCTGGTCTACATTCCACCAGAGATTATTTTTAATCATTTTGGGCATAACACAATCAGCATCTGAAGCCTATTGGCTTTAAGATGTTCAGTCAATCAGGATGCCTCTTCGACTGAAACTGGTGGCCAATTATGCACTTGCTCAAGATCAGGCTGACTCTCATTCAAGTTACAAAATAGGTCTACATATAACCCTCTGGAATATTCCTTTGAAGCTTGAGTTAGTACTAGATTAAGTGGAGAGAGCCAGTGATTTTCCTGGTCCTCTGGTGATATACAACACGGGTGTCAAACTCGATCGTGTCACGTGACGTATCATGACGTTTTTTGCCTTTGTGGAGCCGGGGTGGGTGTGGCCTGCGCGTGATGCATTTGGCCTGTGGGCCGCCAGTTTGACACCCCTGAATTATACAAGAAAGGGGAAGAATCCCGACTGATTTCTATCAAGACTCCTTCAGTGCCAATTTTTTCTTTTCTTTTAAAATAGACTTATATTGGACCTTTAAGCTCTTTAAGAGATGTATTGGGGCCTCTGAAGGGAGGATTTTACTTTTACTGCATGCTTTTTCATCTGTGCACAATTCTGATCAGACCAATTATTATTTTTTATACCCAAATTTCGAAAGCATTGTTGTGATGAAAACTGATTTGAGGTTAATAATTAAGATTTCATACCATTCTAAATATGGTCAGGAATTCAAAGAACTAAACTGATTCTGGAATTACACTGAAGGTCCACTGGCACTATTCTCAGTGTCCTGATCGTTCTGTGAAATATACAGTTGACATGATTGTCCTCCAACACTTTTCCTGATGAAAGACAAGAAAGAATGTAAGCTTGTTCCTTTTATGCTGCTATACTTAGGCAGCCTCACTTCTCTAATATTATATTGCAATTTTGGATGTCGTCTAGCAAAACTTTTCCAAACGGATCAGTGGCTACCTGAACCAATTCTACTAATTAAGCTTACACCTACAGGTAGTCCTCAGTTAAGAATGGTAATTGATACTGGAATTTCTGCTGCTAAGCAATGCGATCAGAAAGCACAGCATCAGGATCGCATTGCTTAGTGATGGCAATTTCGGCAGTCTTCATTGTTGTCATTAAGCAAGTACTGTGGGTTGTTAAGCCAGGGTCTACTCACAATTTCCTGCCAGTTTTCAAGAAGCAAAGTCAATGAGGAAGCTGCCAGGAAGTCACAAGTCAAGGGCAGCTCACAAGTAAGGGAAGAAGGCTGCATGCAGCCAACAGCTATTACATGAAGGGTCAGGCCCAGTAGTGGGATCTAAAACCCTTTACTACCGGTTCGTGTGCGCGCTTGCGACACTTCTGTGCATGCGAAGCGTCCCAGGTGGGTGGGCGGAGCCTCCCGCCGCCGACGCTACCGGTTCTTAGAACCGGGCCGAACCAGGAGCAACCCACCACTGGTCAGGCCAGGCACGTCTCGTCAAGAAGAAGACAATGAAGATCAGCTGGGGACAGCAGAGGCAGTAAAATGCAGGGCAGCTTTGTACGCTCTCCTGCCATGGCAGCAACCTTCCCTAAGCCAGCTGTACTTGTGAAGGACCAGGTGAGATACGCTGAGTCAGCAGCAGGAGAAAGAAGATGGTGAAGATCAACTGGAGGTGGCAGGGGTGATGAAGTGCAGAGCAACCAAAAGGACAGAGATGGGATGATACGATGGATGGAAAAGAATTGAAGTGCACCTTGTGATCATAAATGCGAATGATCATGTGTCCATAGGGGAGCTGCAATGGCTGTAACTTCAAGCACCAGGCATTAATACCATCTGTTTAGCGCCGCGATAACTGAACTTTTGCTGAACAAATGGTTGTTAAGCGAGTCCCTCGGGAGTTGGGCGGCATAGAAATCTATCAAATCTATCAAATAAATAAATTAGAATCCTGCTTTCTTTGCTAAACATTTCAAAGTAAAATCTGACTATTCCTGACTACTGCTTGAATTGTAGGCTGTCCATTGCTCTGCTGAATTAGTAAGACACAGAAAGGAGTGTCCATGGTGAAATTCTTTCACAGCACTATATGCTAGGCCCTCTGGCATGCTATTATTATGTACATGATGATGCATGCATAAATAAAAAATAGTGCTAGAGCAAAGTAGGAAGAGAGATTGATCTAATAGTATGAAAGCCAGCTGGGTGACTTTTGCTCAGTCATTCTTGCTCAGCCCAACCCACCTCATAGGGTTGTTATGGAGAAAATAGGAGGAGGAAAGAATATTAGTTATGTTTGCTGCCTTGAGTTATTTACAATTTATAAAGATAGGATATAAACAGATAAGTAAATAAACAGTTACTGTAAACTTCACAGGCTTTTTAAATCAGCCAACTGCTCCCATTTATTGGTGCTCTCATTTAATGTGAAAAAATATTGGGAGTGGAGGAGGAGGAAATCGGTTAAAATTTGCTGTTGATAAAACACACACAAGACTTAAGGTGGGTTTACTAAGACTGGAGATTTCAAATCCTTTCTTAGCCTTGGAAACAGGATTATTATTGTGGGGCTAAAATGAAGGGGGATTGAAACCTCTCAGGGTCTTTGAAGAAATGCAGGCAAAAGAAAGAGAGAGAGAGAGAAGGAGGGAGGAAGGGAAAGAAAGAGAAAAAGAGAGAAAAGAGAAAAAAAGCCACCTTTCTGAAACTTGTGCTACAGTATTTGTTGGGTTATTCCTGACAGCGAGCTTCGAAGGAGCGGGTTGCTTTAATCCTCTCCATTACTACAAGCTCTTGCGTCAAACGGGTAGGACGCTTTCAACCGGTTCTGGCGCTTGGGCTGTATGTAACCAGCGGCAGGCCCCGCCTTTTCGACTCGCGGCGGATGGCACGGAGTTGAGCAAGCGCCACAAAAGCCCCTGTCGTCGCCGCGGCTGTCCTGTTTTCAGCAGCCGCTTAGCAAATTGCGCCTTTCTGTTCCACCTCTGCTGCTGCTGCTATTGCTGCTGCTGCCGCCGCCGCTGCCGCTGCCGCCATGGCCTCGGGGACTAGGCCTCTGCTAGGGCACGTCTGCGTGGTGACCGGCGCCTCGCGGGGCATCGGGAAAGGCATCGCGCTGCAGCTGTCGGAAGCGGGCGCCACCGTCTATATCACGGCCCGGCACCAGGAAACTCTGGAGCAAGCGGCGGCGGAGGTGCAAAGCCGGGGCGGCAAGTGCGTGCCCGTGGTGTGCGACTCTACTCGAGAGGAAGACGTGGCGGCGTTGTTCCAGCGCGTCCGACAGGAGCAAGCCGGCCGCCTGGATGTTTTGGTCAACAGCGCTTTCTCCGCGGTGACTACCCTCTCCAAAGAGATCGGTGTGCCGTTCTGGGAAACCGAGCCGTCCCTCTGGGACCAGGTCAACAACGCCGGCCTGAGAGGCAACTATTTCTGCGTGGTTCATGCCGCCCGGCTCATGGTACCCGCCGGGCGCGGTCTCATTGTCATCATCTCCTCGCCCGGTGGGCTGCGGTACATGTTCGACGTCCCGTACGGGGTGGGCAAAGCTGGCTGCGACCGCCTGGCGGCTGACTGTGGCGTCGAGCTGCGCCCCTTCGGCGTGGCCTGCGTGTCCCTTTGGCCCGGGTTCGTTCGCACCGAAATGGTCGTGCAGCATGCGGAGAATCTCAAGAAACTATTCAAGGACCTGCCGGAGCGGCTGGCCAACAAGGCAGAAAGTCCCGAAGTGAGCGGGAAATGCGTGGTGGCCTTGGCCTCGGATCCCCACGTCATGAGGCACAGCGGCAAGGTGGTCCTCAGCCCAGATCTTGCCCGTCTCTACCGATTTAAGGACGTGGATGGGCGAGACGTCTATAATTATGTTTCGGTTCGGGAAATCCTTACCGAATTGATGCCCAAGCTGTCTTTCCTTTTCTGGTTCATTCCTCGCTTTATCACTTTCCCTAAGTGGGCCCTTGCTCTTTATTCGAGCAAATTTGCTATCTACCCTCCCATTCAGCCGGCGGATTTTAAACCAGTTAAAAAAGACTGATCCGTGTGGTTTATGCCTTAGGAGCATGTTTGGCAACAAGGTTAAGCTTTCTTTTGTGGAAAAAATGATTGTTTTGGTCGGTTGTTCTCTGACTGGTAAATTATTACAGCTCTTAAAAATCAGGAAGAGAGTGTTTTTGCAGGAAGGTGGTTTTACCCTTCTAAAAACTCGTTTGAAGAATTGCTTGGGGATTTCCCTCTGAAATGAAAGCTTTAGGAGACCATTTCTTACTCTCTAAGATCTGCTTCCATGTTTTTGAGATAGCATTAGCTGCTAAGTTACTTAATATTTCTGTACTATCTAAAATGCAAGGTTTGGGGTTTATCAAAGAATCATTCACATACTTGCAAGTGATCCGAGCTACTTGCAACTAAGAATACTGTAGTTAAAAGATGTCGAGACACCTGGGGAAAATGCTTTTTTGTTTTGCTTTTACCTATGTTGAGCACATTTATATACTCTGCCAGAGCCTGTTTGTACCCCAGTCTTCTATATTTTGTTTCCATAAAAATAATTGTCAATTTGAAATGCACTTGATATTACGAAGCTTACTTAAAACAAAAATCAAAACTTTGAAAGAAAAGGGTTCCTCTCCTCCCTTCCATTCAGGTTTGTCAGATTCTTGGAGACTGGTAAAGTCCCAAGGTATAGCTTGGGGGAGGAAATCCTTTTATCTGTATCTTTTTCAGCCTTCAAAAGATTCCAGAATTCTGTTCATTCCAAAGTCAAATATTAGCAGAATTAGTCCTGATGAAAGAAAAGCCCTTAGAGACAGTAGCTACATTAAGCCATACAGGATACTCAAATCAGCAAATATTAGCAAATGTAATCAGAGCCATATCAGAACAAAGTTTACTAAAAACCATTATGAGACAGATAAGGGGGCATAAAACAAAGTCCTGAATAAGGAGGGGGGGGAGGGATAAGAAACACCTCACTTTGTTCAGTTTGCTATCTCTGTATAAAGAAGCAAAGTTCTTCTTGTAGTGAAGGACAAGCTTGTTCTTTTCATAACTAAACCATTGTTTGTTCCTAAAAAGTCTGAGGAAGCTGATGTGATCCTTCTCATAAAGTGCTTGCTTGCTTGCTAAGTTTTGTATTCTGTTGAGAACATCCTGTGGCCACAAATCAATAAAACTTAAAAGTACCACTTAGCTGTTTGATTTTCTTGCTTTACATTGGAATTAAGGGGAAAGTTTTTCTTGCAGCCATTTAAAGATTTTTTTCAATAGTTACAACTTCTTCATTGCTTAGCACTTTTCATTCAATGGAATAGTTGAAGGCCAGGAAAAACAAGAGAAAGTTGATTTTTGAAATATGGTGATATTCCTAAGTGTAAGGAGCAGCCACGGGGGAGGGAGATTGGTGTTATAAGATTGTAATAAAGCAACCAGGAGGAAAGGCAATTCCCCCCTCCCCCAATCCATAATACTTTCATATCCATGATATCTTTTCTCCTAATTGTTCCTGTCCCTACTTATTCTTGTTCCTGCTCTATTTTTGAAAACTTTACCGTAATTAGAAAACATGTAACAAAATTATTTGGGGATTCAATGTGACCATGGTATGTGGAGCAGCAACTGTGGAGGCTTGATTCTAAAATAATAATAGATAAAATCAGCCAATTTTGCAAGAGGCAGCTTTACTTGGAACAGCTTATATATTATAATGTTACCTTTAATAGTATTAAACATCTACCCTATCTTAGATACTTGGGAAGGGCTCGATAGCTAGATAAAACTGTCTAATCTGAAAATCTGGCTGACTGTGCAACAAACCATAATAATAAAGTTGCATGCCAAGCAGATAAGACCTGGCAAGGGCTAAGAGCAGGAAAATTGAAGAGACAGAAGAGCTAATTATGATTGCACAAAACTAAGCCTTAAAAACAAATGCATAGAAAGCCAGATTTAAGAAAACAGCAACAGTAAGCAAATGTCACCTCTGCAAGCTGAAGAAACAGTGGACTACCTTGTTAGCTGCTGCAAGATGATCAGGCCAACTGACTACAAACAGCAGCATGACAAAGTAGCAACAACAATGCATTGGAAGATCTGCAATACCATTTGCCTGTAAACCAGGGGTGTCAAACTGGATTTTGAGGGCCACATCAGCATTGTAGTTCTCCGTGGGCCAGCTGGGGTGGGGTGGGATGAGACGGGATGGGACGGACGCCTCCTGCAGCACCCTGCTGGCCAAAACGGGGTGTGGGGGGGACGCGAGGCCCCCTGCCCCATTTTCGGCCTGGACGGCCTCCTGCAGCACCCTACCGGCCAAAATGGGGTGGGGGGGCCACCCCCCGCCCCGTTTTGGCCGGCAGGGTGCTGCAGGCCGTCCAGGCTGAAAATGGGGCAGGGGGAGCTGCACACGTTCCCCCGTGCCCCGTTTTGGCTGCCAGAGGCATCGCGGGCCGGTCCTTTGCTATTTCCTGGCCGGCCCCACGGGCCAGATTTAAGTACCCCGCGAGCTGGATTTGGCCTGCGGGCCTTGAGTTTGACACCCCTACTGTAAACAAAATATGGTGACACCATAAAATAAAGTAATAGAAAATGAAGAAGCTAAAGTGCTCTGGGAAAAGCACCTGCCACATAACCCCCGGACTTTATTGACAATTGTCAATAAAAAAGACAAAGTCTCCATAGTGGATGTGGCAGAACCTGGAGACAGCAGAATATAAGAGAACTGGAGAAAAATTGCAAAATACAAAAGAGATGCAAATAAAAATAGAACGGCTGTGACAAAAAGAAAACAAAGGTAATACCAAATGCCTTGTGTGCAATCTCAAACATCTGGAGCACCACTTGAACACCATCAGCATTGACAAAATCAACATCAGTTAATTGCAAAAGGCAGCTTGATTGATAGTAAAACTTGAGTTATTTATAAAAAATAAAGGGATATAAATAAATGCCAACTTTTTTTTCTAATCTTGCCAGTCACACAATGTATTGGCTTCCGAGGTTTTAGCAATAGCAAAGAAGAAGTCTTTGCCATAGAATTTCCCATTCTGATGACATATCCCTTCATCTGTAGAGAAAGCTACTAGATGCATCCTATAACATCTAACTTAGTTTTCCCAGGAATCCCTAGGATTGTAGATTACTTAATTACTACTGTACTTTTTACTTAATAAAACCAACCAGACAGGCTCTAAGCAAAACCCAACAACCTCACGTTGAAGCAAGGCCACCTAAAAATTGCATGATTTAATATTTTAATAGTCAAGTGCTGAGTATAACATAAGTCAAGGAATTCCAATATAAGATCTTTATCATTTCCCCTCTTGTAGTCTATATAGTGCTCTTGCAGCTAGTTTTAAATTAAGAAAAGAGAAGCTCAGGTTGAAATTTTTGTTTAGTCCCAGAATTTGCCCTGAGGCTATGTCCAGGAACATGAGTGTCTTTCAGTATAATTTTTGTTTGCTACTGCAACATAATTTTTGTTCCTGCAGAAAAAAAAATGTATTTTATTTTCCCCTTAACAACTATCAGAAGAACTCAGGCCACTGAAACAAAGCAAGGGGGAAAGGGGTAACTCCTCAGAAGTTATGACACCACAAGTTTAATGAGTACTAAGGATGCCGTGATAACTTGACAACTGAGATAATTATTGTAGGATTAGCTTTCACAGACTACAGACCACTTTGTCAAGTTCATGCAGTATAATCTTCAGGGTATGTGTGCTTGTGTGAAATAGAGGCAACACATGCATCAATGCAAGGATTCCAAGGCTTGTTTTAGAACAGGGATGTCAAAGGCCCGCAGGCTGGATCCGGCCCGCAGGGTGCTTAGATCTGGCCCGTGGCGCCACCCTGTAAACAGCGAAAGACCAGCCTGCAGTGCCTCTGCCAGCAAAAATGGAGCTCAGTTTTTGCTGGCAGAGGGTTGTAGGAGGCCGTCCCAGCAGAAAACGGAGCTCAATCGGGAGCCTGTTTTCGCTGGCAGAGCACTCGGGTCACCACAGGTGCCCCTGACATGAGTGACATCAAGCTGGCCACACCAACCCTGGCCACGCCCCCCCCCGAGGTCAAATACAACCCTGATGCGGCCCTCCATGAAATCGAGTTTGACACCCGTTTTAGAAGAAGGGAGCAATCACTAACTATAGGCAGTTTTATTGGATTTGAATTGAAATGTTTCAAGAGAATAGCTTCTCTGTTACAGACTACCCGTACAATCAAAATATTTTTTCTTCTTCTTGTCATCCTTACATAACCATAATCTAATCAGTCTTCCTGTTCTGCTCCTGTCCTTCATCACCTGACTATAGGAAGCCCGATATATTTACATGCCCAAGCAATTTTCCATCCCTCTCCACATTTCTAGAATCCTAGCTTTCATCAATGCTGCCCATTGTACTAGTCACATAAGGACTACAAGGCTTTACTTCTGAAAGCTGTAATGGGTATGCAGGAATGACATTGGAAGTCAGGAAGAAGAGCTGCAGATGGCGTGTAAACTGGTGTGTAAAAGATGTCTCGGCCCACAGAAGGGGAGAGGGCATGGGAAGTGTTTCAAAAGTGATCCTCCCTAGTTTTCCAGAGCGCAAAAGAAGAGGGGAGAAGTAATTTCAGTTTTGGAAGGTTCTGTTAATGTAACCTTACAACAGTGTTAACACTCATATTTGCACTTGTCTAGATTACCTTGAGGGGCTAACAAAGCACAATTATGTGTTCTCTAAAACGTGAAAGTGAACTGTACATTAAAGAAGAGAGAAATACAAAGTATTGGATTCCAGATCATTAACAGCAGCTCAATAGCAGAATCTCCTTTAAGAGTTTTTAATTTTAATTCGCTTTTAAGACTCAGATTTGAGATCCTGAATGATTATTACATCCATGAAAAATAATCTTGAGGGAACCCCCCTCCAAATATATTTAATTAAATAAGATATACATGAATCGTGATCTGGAGAAACAGAACATTATAATCATAACCAGTGAAAAGTAGGATGTAATTTCTGTGGCTACTAGGTTAATTTTCAAACACATCTTCCTGTTAGCAATAATAGTTTAAAGCACTTTTGTTTCTCCTGCTATTAAAAATTAAGATGTGAGACTGATTTGGAAACCTGATAGTTATGAATAGACTTGATTTGGGCTCATAGTACTGTTACAGAAAAAGATTTGCATCCCCCTAGAATACTGAGAATAGAGATCAGTTTAATGTTCATGTAGACTGAAAACGCATGTCCAGTCCAAGTAAATTAAAAAAAAATTGGCTGTAATGACATAGTAACATAGGATATAATATTTGTAACTCAACATCATGCAAGAATCATACATAAGAATTAAGTATTTCAATATTTATTTTGAAATGTTTAAAAATTGCTATGTACATCACTCAACAACCTGTATAAACAGATCTCCTTTGCAGCCTTCAATTTCCTTCATTTTTCAGATATTCTTATTTCAAGGAATTTTCTGTGCTATGAAGAATTGAGAAGCCTGATTACGAGCCTTGTAAATGGGAGACACATAAAATAGGTAAGTTAGTACAGTACAGCAATTAAAAGAAACATATTTATTCTAATTCAATAAAAATTAATCCAGTGATTGTGTTCTGCAATACTTACAACTTTTTCCTCTTCTGTCAGCACACCATCCACAGACACTATTTGATATTGCTTATGCTTTAAGCCTCCTGGAAGTCTTCGAAATAATTTTAGATTATTCCCATCAATGCCTTTTAAGAGTTTTTGCATTTCTTCTGAAGGGCAGCCAGGATCAAATATTAGTAGACATAAATTTTTGTTTTTTCTTTCCTCAATTCCAACAACGGTACGACTATGACCTAGTTTCAATGCCAAAAACCAAACATATTAATGCACAGTATACATGTAAAGAAGAATTACAAACCTCTTAGTGCAAATGAGCCATATTGAACTGCTGTTTATCTAAACATCTTGTTTTTGGAACAAAGCCACTTACATGAATATTCTCAGGAAATGATTTCCACCAATTTATGTTTAAAGCTGCTAATAACACATCAGACATGTAATAAATTACATAATTACAAAAGTGTTCAGAAAATGTTCAGAACTGGAAGGCACCTCATCAATCCCTCAAAAAAAGTAAACAGATTTTAAGTTGAAGAGTCCCTCAACTCTATGAACATATGCTATTCAAAGCTTTGTAAGAAATCATGAGCACCTTGAAGTGCACCGAGAAACAGACTGTTTTACTATGTTAATGGTGACACAGCACAAGAAACACAATATGCACAAGGACAAACTATTCCGAGAACAAGGTTTAATTAAAAAAAAAAGTGTTCTAGGATTGCACAATAATTTTCAGACAAAACTGCTCTTAGCCTTTGAATGCTATTCTACAGGGTGAAGGTCAAAGAGAGGGAAAATAAAAAATAATTAAATTCCATTTACTGCAGATATGATTAAATGTGAAATATTGCTCATGACTTAGGCAATGTTGTTAGATGAAATACTACAAGAATATTTGAGATGTTAACTTTTAAAACATTGAAATTTGAATACTCCAGATTCTTTGCTTCTAACACGATGAAGTATGATTCACATAGCATGTAAGAGAATTGTCACGGAGAATAAATTACTAGAATGGAACTTTATTTTCAGAAATATTTTACAAAAAAATCAATCCGGGACAGAGTTCTACTGACCTTGGTGCTGCAGATAAATTGGTGGCTTGGAAGTACTCATAACCTTTCCATTGCTATCTTTACCTGAAGAATAATAGTTTAATATCCATTCAAACAAACGAGGGTGTGTACCAGAAGAGCCAGTAGGCTGATGAAAGTCAATAATTTGACACCTATAAATTAAATTAAATTAAAATGTCTCCATAAATAGCCAGATAATAAATGCCATCTGGCATCTTTAAAATTCTATGCACATAATGATTCTGCCTTTAGATTAAAAATCAGACCCTTGTGATTCTACAAAGTCAACATTTATTTCTGGCTTAGTTGCCATGCAGGATACATGAAACCATACAAATACCAGTTTTAATTTTTCTTTCTAAAAGATAAAGGAACTCTGTGTAGAGACTGTGGACAATTCATTTTTCTATTTGGAAAGAGTTCTGATTCATCCTGTCTCCTGCTCCTAGTGACTTGGTAGGAAATTATTTGAAGGGGGGGGGGGAAACAGGATGGGAGAGATGTTGGAAAGCATCCAGCCTGAGCAGGGATGAGGGATCAAGTGGAGAGTTAGCCTGAAGTCACTGTTGTTCACCAGCCACATGCAGAAAACATGGGCATAGAAGGTGGTGTAATTAATACATTTTTTATTCTGCCTTTTTCACTTTGTAAGAAACTCAAGGCAGTGAACATACTTAATGCTCCTTCCTTCTCCTATTTTCTCCACAATAATAACCCTGTGACATAGGCTGGGCTGAGAAAGAGTGAGTTACCCAGCCAGCTTTCATGTATAAGGTGGGACTAGAATTCACAGTCTCCTAGATTCTGGACCAGCACCTTAACCCCTACACCAAACTGGCTCTCATATTTTTATTTTATTTTAATTAAATTTAATTATTTTATTTGTTATTCACCTAGGTGGAGATGGAATAAAGGATCCACACCAGTTCATAAGGAACAATAATTTTTAATCCTTGTCATCTGTATTTTCCTGGAGGAAGGTCAGAAAAGTATTAAATGCAATTTGATTATCTGTGAAGACTGGATGTCAGCAGTGTGGAAATGCCTTAATCTTGGCTTCTAAGATCATTTTCACATTTGGTAGTTTGTATTTACAAAAGGATTTCTCTTATTTTAAGAATTTATACCACCCCCTTGTGTGAAACTGCTAGGGCGTAGATATAATAAACTCTTTTATCCTGTTACTATTTTTTAATATTGTTGTTTTCAACTATTTTTTTTTATTTTTTTATTCTTCAATTATTAATGAACTGAAAATATACAGTTCATAATAAATAAAAATTTCAGAAAATTTTCTTATCTTTAGTACTGGATACTATTGAAATATTTGGCTCAGAAGATTTCCCTGGGTAGTCAACACTTACTTTAGCCTGAGAAAAGTTAAGAGTGAATAAATTTCACATGCTCCTATCCATGCTTTAGTTCCTTGTAATCTGCTGTTGAAATGAGAAGCTCCTTGGGGATCAAAACCTTCTTTCCAGGCATCTTCGATTTGTGTTTGTATTTTTGGAATACAAGGAACTGATGAAATATCTAAACAAGAAAGAGGATAACATTTAAAATCTTTCAAAAGGAAAATTTGAATTCACGATATTTTTGTTCTCAGAGATTGTGGAATGGGTCAGTCCTTAGTTTGGAAAATACAGGTAGTCCTCGACGTATGACCACAATTGAGCCCAAAATTTCTGTTGCTAAGCGAGACAGTTGTTTAAGTGAATCTTGCCCCATTTTACAACATTTCTTGCCACAGCTGTTAAGTGAATTATTGCAGTTATTAAATTAGTAACATGGTTGTTAAGTGAATCTGGCTTCTCCTTGTCAGAAGGTCCCCAAACCCTGGGACACTGCAACCATTTGCCAAGCATTTGACTTTTGATCACATGACCATAAAGATGTTACAATGGTCATAAGTGTGAAAAATTCATAAGTCAATTTTTTCAGTGCCGTTGTAACTCCACACAGTCACTAAATGAACTGTTGTAAATCGAGGACTACCTGTAATTCCTTTTGACTGATAAGATATATCTGTCAACAGGCATAATATCAAAGAAAGGAAATTTCTCTTGGACTGAGACTGGAAAAGACCTATAGGGATAATGTCTTCCCCTTTCAAAAATGGTAAGTGAAGTGCTATCCCTAAGAATATGTAGGTTGATGGCAGTGTAATTCTTGTTTGCCTTAACCTTAATCCAGCAATGGGAAGTTGAGAAAAGGGCTGCAAAAATGATGGTGCTTATCAGTCTTTTGTTTTCTTTTTTTTTCTTTGGTTCAAAATGATCTCTGGTATGCACTCTTTAAAGAACTGAGGGAACCGACCTCCTTATTTGCATTTTAAAAGTTCTTCAAATCCAATTTGTTCCAACAGGGTTTTATCATTGATATTTTGAACTAATGTCTAATTATTTTAATACTTTATGTACTGCAGTAGTAGTTGCAAACTATTATTTAGATTTTTTTAATCCCACCTTTATTTTTTTAAAATAACTTGAAGTGTAAACATATATAATACTATGTCCTCCTATTTTCCCCACAACAATCCTGTGAGGTGGGTTGGGCTGAGAGAGAGTGACTAGCTCAAGGTCACCCAGTCAGCTTTCATGCTTAAGGCAGGACTAGAATGCAGTGTTCTAGTTTCTAGCCTGGTGGCCATTTACATTAGTAAGGACAATAGTATAAAATATTATAAAAGTTTAATATTAAATACAGTATGTCACAGAAGTGAGTACACCCCCTCACATTTTGTAAATATTTAAGTATATCTTTTCATGTGACAACACTGAAGAAATGACACTTGGCTACAATGTAAAGTAGTGAGTATACAGCTTGTATAACAGTGTAAATGTGCTGTCCCCTCAAAACAACGCAACACACAGCCATTAAGGTCTAAACTGCTGGCAACAAAAGTGAATACACCCCTAAGTGATAATGTCCAAATGGGGCCCAAAGTGTCAATATTTTGTGTGGCCACCATTATTTTCCAGCACTGCCTTAACCCTGTTGGGCATAGAGTTCAACCAGAGCTTCACAGGTTGTCACTGGAGTCCTCTTCTACTCCTCCATGACAACATCACGGAGCTGGTGGATGTTAGAGATCTTGCACACCTCCACCTTCCATTTCAGGATGCCCCACAGATGCTCAATAGGGTTTAGGTCTGGAGACATGCTTGGCCAGTCCATCACCTTTACCCTCAGCTTCTTTAGCAAGGCAGTGGTCGTTTTGGAGGTGTGTTTGGGGTACTTATCATGTTGGAATACTGCCCTGCAGCCCAGTCTCTGAAGGGAGGGGATCATGCTCTGCTTTAGTATGTCACAGTACATGTTGGCATTCATGGTTCCCTCAATGAACTGTAGCACCCCCAGACCATGCCATTCCCACCACCATGCTTGCCTGTAGGCAAGACACACTTGTCTTTGTACTCCTAACCTGGTTGCCACCACACACGCTTGACACCCTCTGAACCAAATAAGTTTAACTTGGTCTCATCGGACCACAGGACATGGTTCCAGAAATCCATGTCCTTAGTCTGCTTGTCTGCAGGAAACCGTTTGCGGGCTTTCTTGTGCATCATCTTTAGAAGACGCNTCAGTTTCAGGGTCTTGGCAATCTTCTTATAGCCTAGGCCATCTTTATGTAGAGCAACAATTCGTTTTTTCAGATCCTCAGAGAGTTCATTGCCATGAGGTGCCATGTTGAACTTCCCGTGACCAGTATGAGAGAGTGAGAGCGATAACACCAAATTTAACACACTTGCTCCCCCTTCACACCGGAGACCTTTTACCACTAACGAGTCACATGACACCAGGGAGGGAAAATGGCTACTTGGGCCCCATTTGGACATTATCACTTAGGGGTGTACTCACTTTGTTGCCAGCAGTTTAGACATTAATGGCTGTGTGTTGCATTATTTTGAGGGGACAGCACATTTACACTGTTATACAAGCTGTATACTCACTACTTTACATTGTAGCCAAGTGTCATTTCTTCAGTGTTGTCACATGAAGAGATATACTTAAATATTTACAAAATGTGAGGGGGTGTACTCACTTCTGTGACACACTGTAAAATCTTCACACTGTTAAAGGAATGTGGAAAATCTAAAATTTGATGTTCCAGAAGAGTTGTGTGTCTGCAGGCTCTGGATACAACTGAATAAAACAAGTTCCAACTTAAAAGACTCCCTTTCTTTTTAAGTATTGTCTCTTGCTATTACTCAATTACATTCAACAGGTATCACAACAGTATGCTAACATCATGTCAGAATTGGGGATGTCTACATGCTGACAGGTCTGATCTGGGAGATGATAAGTCATTTCTTCCTGGAAAACCTTTATGAATATTGAGAAATTTCCCAAAATTAAATGTTCCCTATCTCAGAATCAAAAGAATACTAAATCACAGAGGACCCTATGCAAATTTAGTCTGAAGTAGATTTCTTTAATTGCAATGAAAACTATGTAATAAAGTACAAACCTTTCAAGCAGTCTTTATAGGAGTTATTTCTCAAAAGAGAAGAAAACAGAATTTGAAAATTCCGATAACCACAACCCCAGCCTTTGTCTCCAAGAGAACAGTGAAAGTGATCCACTCCTGTAGAAAGCCACACGTGCTTTATATCTTTGCATTCATTCTGATAGTACTGGCACAATGCTTCAGTAATTCCTAGTTTGAAAAAGATGGAAATGGGGAAATATTGCATTAGCCTAATTTACAAATTATTCAATTATGCAGTTTTACAAGATATGACTTGATTATGTGCCTATCAAGCCAGTGTTGACTTTTAGCACCTACATCGATTCTTCAGATTATCTGTTCTCAACCTGGCCTTTCAGGTTTTCCAAAGATGTATCCATCAGTGTTGTAATCCAACTCCTACTGCAAACAATTATAAGAAACTTTATAATGCTAAACAACACAAGCCTTATAATGCTAAAATAACACAAGCCTTTTAGAACAATACTTCAGGTCCAGACTAGAGAGCCGTGGTAGCGCAGTGGTTAGAATGCAGTATGGCAGGCTAATTCAGCTCACTGCCAGGAGTTCGATCCTCACTGGCTCAAGGTTGACTCAGTCTTCCATCCTTCCGAGGTTGGTAAAATGAGGACCCAGATTGTTGGGGGCAATATGCTGACTCTGTAAACCACTTAGGCCGTGAAGCGGTATATAAGTCTAAGTGTTATTGCCTATGGATGTGTCTTCAAACATATGCCCTTATAATAAGATAATGGCTACATATGAAGTAGCTAATTAAGGAAACTAGGCAAGGGAGAAAAACTTTTTCTGACGGATGCCATCATTGGATATCTTTATTTAGACTGAATATTGTCTTTTTGAAACAATTACATTATTAAAGCAGCAATTTAGTTATGGAGCAAAATAAATTAGACAGAAACGGAGATACATTCATAAAAGATAACTTTCCAGACGAACAATGAGCCTACCATACAACCTGACAGTAATGACACTGTTCCTACAACTAGAAAGAGAAATGAGTTCTTTCTTCAGAGGAAGAAAGACTATAAATATGATGACTGTCAAATGAAAAACTAAGCCATACATTTTATTTTATCTGAAGGCAATAATTACATCTCCAAGGTGTTAATACTTTTGATAACACTATCCTTAATATGGTTTGTAAGAATCACCACTTTTAGAACATTTTATATTCTTACTGTATTGAGAGTGCAAGAAAAAAACCAGTGATTTCTTAAACGAGTCTATACTACACAGTATCACAATATTAAATGATGAATGAATATTTAAATAATCCCTTTTAGACATCTGAATCAGGTTTTGAAGCAAGAACTTACTAACCTGAAGTCTTTGTCTTTCCATCATCAACGCCTAAAGCCAGAGATTCCAACATATCAGCTTTTCTCCTGTGATATTCAGATGGTTGCATTCTTCCGAAATCCACTTCTTTTGTCATGGCTTTTAGTGACTGTTGCTTGTACCCTCCAGAACCATCTAAACCATATTGTCTCTGTGGTGGACAAAATATTCTTTTAAGGGTGAGTATTGCTGATGTCTTGGATCATAGCTTCCCTACTGCTTTAGCACTGACCGTGCTAAATGGAATCCAGGGGGCATTAGACTAGGAATATTTTTCTAGAAACAACTTGAGGTATTAGGCTACAGATAGCTAGGAACACTTATCGCTGAATTACAGAATAGTATTCAACTGTATAAGGCTTCAGTGCATTATTATTTGTAGAGAGCTATGTTTGGAAAGTGCATCAGCATTCTATAGAGAGCTTTGGCAGAAAAAGTCTTGCCCTACCTCTTTCTTAATAAATCAAGAGATCAACTTAATACCCGTGTTTCCCCGAAAATAAGACCCTTATATTTTTTTGAACCCCGAAATAAGCGCTTGGCCTTATTTTTGGGGAAGTCTTATTTTGGGGCGCGTGGAGCAAGACAGGGCTCCTCTTGCCGTCTTACCTGATTTCCAGCTCTGTCTCCCTAACCCTAACCAGAGGAAATGGCGGGGATCGGCTGCGCATGCGTTTAAATATTTTCGGGGAGGGCTTATTTTCAGGGAAACACGGTACTGCATCCAGTTTTGCTCACCACATTACAAAAAAAGACGCTGAGACTTTGGGAAAAGTGCAAAGAAGAGCAACTAAGATGATTAAGGGCCTGGAGAGACAAACATATGAAGAACGGTTGCAGGAATTGGATATGGCCAGTCTAGAGAAAAGAAGAAGTAGACATGATACCAGTATTCCAGTATTTGAAGGGCTGCCAAGAGTGGGTCAACTTATTTTCCAAAGCACCAGAAGGCAAGACAAGAAACAAAGGATGGAAACTAATGAAGGAGAGAAGCAACCTGGAATTAAGGAGAAACTTCCTATCAGTGAGGACAATTAACCAGTGGAACAGCTTGCCTTCAGAAGTTGTAGGTGCTTCATTACTGGAAGTTTTTAAGAAAAGACTGGACAGAAATAGTATAGGGTCTCCTACTTGAGCAGGGGGTTGGACTAGAAGAACTCCGAAGTCCCTTCCAGCTCTATTCTGATTGAAGAAGTGTTGTACAAACAATTGTGAAAAAAAATCAACCACCCATGTAATGTAGTAACTTTAAAAGTGCATGTTAATGTAGTATTTTATATCCTGCCTTTCTTCCATCATGATTTGTGAGATTTCTGAATGGTCTCCCATCCAGGAACTGACTCAACTCAGACCTGTTTTGATAAGGAGGTTCTTTTATGAAACAGACCTGTACCTTAATCAGTTGCTTCCAAAGATCAATCTGTTTATCTATGAAGAATAAATAGGTATTCATACTTACTGCACATGTACTTTCTCACTTTATTTACTCAGAAGAGCTGTCAAATACGCACTTAAAAGACTAATACCGTGTTTCCCCGAAAATAAGACATGTCCCGATAATAAGCCCAACAGGGCTTTTCGGGACATGCGTTGAAATAAGCCACCCCCCAAAAATAAGCCCCCCCATTACTTTCCGGGGGAAAGGGGGGGGCATGCCGGGAGGCGCTCTTTTTGCTGCGGGCACTTTTTTGGCCGGGAGAGCGAGAGCAAGTGAGAGTCGAGGGCACGCATACCCCACGAGACTGCTCGGCTCCTCTGGGCTCTGCCTCTGCCAGCGTTTTCAAACGCGCTCCTGCCTCCGAGGAAGAAAAGGGGAGCCTTGATGGCTGCCTCGCCGCCCCATCTCAGGCAGGAGCGCGTCACAACGCTGGCAGAGGCAGAG
>QLTV01001816.1:42095-60981 GCA_003457575.1 Thermophis baileyi
ACAGCACATTTCTTTGTCTCCTCTCCTGCTTTAAAAACTTTAAAGACTTTAAAGACTTTAATCTTCTTAGCTAGATGGATCCCAGTTCTTTACTTTCTTCTTCCTATTCGTGGTCGTTCCCTCTATGGCGCTCGAAGCGCCCTGTACAGCTGCCGGTCGCGGGGTTTGTGCAGCGTTCCCCGGGGGTTTGCCTTACCCTCCAGGGAACCTGCCAGGCCCCCACTTCTTCCCTCCCCCTCCAGGGGAGTTTCAGCTCGGTTCAGACGGAACCAGAGCCCCCAAGCTGCTGCAAGTTCGACGTCCCCACGGAGCTTTCGCGGGAGACGTCGTGCCGAGGGAGGCTGACCACGCCTTCCCCTCAGAGCAGTATGCTTGATTTTTGTTGTATAAAGAATCAAGGCGGGTGTATCAGTTACAGAGACTAGGAGTGGGGAAACCCTAGTCCATGGGTCCTCAAACTACGGCCTGTGGGCCGCATGCGGCCCACCGAAGCCATTAATCCGGCCTGCGCAGGACCACGAGGCTGCCCCGCCCACATCACCCCACCCACCCTTCGGCCGAGCACAGGACTTACCTTCACGAGCCCCGCGGGCTGGAACTGAAAGGTAAGGCCAACAATTTTGGCCTGCAGAATGTTGCTGGAGGCGGGGAACGTGAAAAATGGGGCGCACAGATGCCCCAGGAGGCCAAAAAATGGGCGAAAATGGCCTGTTTTTCATCTCCCCCGTCTCCAGAAGATAGGAAAAAGACAGAGACAGAGAGAGATTTCTCAAGCTCCTTGGGGCTGAGAAGAATTGCTGCAAAACTGAGGTTCCTGAAGGGGACCACTAGACTCCTAAACAACTGAAAAAATGATCTAGTAAAAAGAAAAGTTAACCAAAAGAGCAACATGCAAACAAAAGCAAATAAAACACCCCCAGGAGCAAAACAAATCAAAGTTTAATTTGTGTGCATTGTTTAATGGACTGTTAAATTGGCCACGCCTACCTAGTCACATGACCTAGCCACGCCCACCCAGCCAGTCCGGCCCCCCCCCCAACAGTCTGAGAGACCGTGAATTGGCCCCATTTAAAAAGTTTGAGGACCCCTGCCCTAGTCTATCCTCAGCCACAAAAACTCACTGTGATTTGGGGCCAATCTACCTCACAAAGTTGTTTGCTGTAGGAAAAGAAGCAGGATGAGGAGTGTCATGTGCATTGCAACCAGCTCAACAAATGGCAGGAAATATAGTGCCAAGGTCAGTTACACGGTCTCATAAGTGATGCAAGGTGTGCCCACTGGTCAATGGGAGCCATGGGTATCCCGTGTAAAAAGATACAAGGTCAAGACTCAATAGTAAGCAGGTGTTTTGCATACCCTTATGGCCACTTTGAGGACATAGATTTGGGGAAGGAAACAGGGAACCTTCCCTGAACCCTCCTCTAAACACCGTCTTATTTTAATGCATGTTTTGCTTAAAGTGCAGCCAAGATCCGGTTGCAATTAGAAAGACGCAAAAGGAGGATGCGCTCCAAGCGCTCCGTTAAAAAACAAACAAACCGAGACTCCCCAGGGAAACGTTTCAATCCCAACCCTTTGCATCTCTGCAACAACCGGGCAGGCGTTTCCCCCCCCCCCCCCCCCGTAGAGCACAGGGGGGGGGGGGACGGAGACCGCAAACGGAACTCAGCTGTGGTCTCCAGACCGCCAAGCCTCGCAGAGTCCGAGGGCGACGGATGGCAGGGCGGGTGTCTCCGCTGACTCACCAGGAAGGGGAGACGGAGGAACAGCGCGAGCACCGGCAGGCGGGCTTCCCAGCCGACCTCTCCTGGACCCGTCCATTATCCCGCCGCCTGGGGGACAGCGCTGAGGGGCTCCTCCTTCGCGGAATGCAAATAAACCACGCCCCTTTAAGACCAAGCCAAACAATCGCAAAGTCTCTCGCGCGCGCCGCTGTGCCGAAGCAAGCGGCGCCGCGCGCAGGCGTTCCTTTACGCGATAGGTGCTGCCGCGTGTGTTTAGTCCCCTTAATAACGCAACGTGAAAACTTCTATTGGCGTCGAAACTCGTTTCTCAAAAACTTGTTTTGCGCGTAGTTTTATACGTAGCTTCTTGGTCTGTGCGCCCGCTGGTCTGGGATGGGAGCTGTCACTATCTGGTTTCTATGGTTTCCCCTTCACGAGCTTGCTGTACATCTCTTATCTACGACAAAGTCTATGGCGATTCTCAGTCATCCTGGTCATGGTTGTCCCAAAGGTGCTTTTTCAAAGGCAACTGGACTTTCTTTTTTCAAGAAGCTGCTTCTTGGATGAGAAGCGAAACGTCTTCAAAGAAAAACCAGAAAGTCCAGTTGCCTCTTGAAAAAGCACCTTTGGGATCTACAACAAAGCTTTTCTACTCAGCCCGCAAAGATAAATGTTGGAATTAAGTAGGCACGTTCAAGAGGTTGACAGTGGTTGTCATAATGATATATTAAAGGCAATCACTATGTTGGCCTAAGATTAAAATCAATCGTATTTTAAAGGGTGATTACCAGGAATATATGTTAGGCATTTTTTCCCCCATTTTTAACTCCGCAACGACCAGGAGCCGAGGAGGAAGGACTCGGTTACGCTGCCGATGAGTGCACTTTTGGGAGACCTGAAAGAACAATTAGGTGCTGGAGAGTGTTATGGAGAAAATCATGTGGTTGCTCGAAAGCATATAATCATCCGACAGATTTTTAGTTTTTAGCGGACGGGGGGGGGGAAGAGTTAGCAAAAAGGAGTTACGAAGAGGAGACTTTCACTGTGTGAATGAAGCAGATGGGCGGCGGCCCAATAAAAGCTTAGCATGCAAAACACTCATGTTTCAATTCTTTGCCGGGTTTAAAGTTAAAGCCGGTTGACTGAAACAGTCAATACAGACGACTGTATTTAGACGACGCGTTCTGTATTTACGTTCTCTTGGTGGTGGTGGTGGTGGTGGATAAGTTAAAATATTAGCACATAAACTTTCAAATCAACGTCCCAAAGGTGCTTTTTCAAGAGGACTTTCTGGTTTTTCTTTGAAGACGTTTCTCTTCTCATCCAAGAAGCTTCTTCAGCTCAAGCTTCAAAAAACCAGAAAGTCCAGTTGCCTCTTGAAAAACGCACCTTTGGGACAACCATGACCTGGATGACTGAGAATCTCCATAGACTTTCAAGTCAACGGTTCTCGAGATAATTGAGCGTCCTTTTAAGCCCTGTCTGTCTCTCTAGTCTAGTCTAACTCGCTCTAAACCCTTGTTTATCTCTTTCTACTCAACTCTACACTTTGCCTATCTCTATGGAGCTTTTGGAGAAAGCGGCGCAGTTCGACCAATTCGCGGTTCCTGCGCGCAGGGCACGCTGGGAAAAGAGGCGGTGCCCAGCTTGGCGTTTCGTGCCCTTTGGGCCGCCATCTTCGATTACGATCCCGATTTCTCTGCGGTGGAGGGTCAGCGGCGCCTGGGGTCGCCCTCCGATGGGTACGTGGGCGTTTGTGGATGTGAGGTGAAGGATGGACAGACGCGGGATTAAACTCTGGCCTTGCTTCAGTAGAATCTAAATTGGGAAAGCTGGCTATTAAAACCGAATGAAGCCCATTCGGGAGAGGCAAGGGTGATTTCGCCTTTGCCCGGCGCTCGAGAAGCTTCTCCTGAAATAACAAAGCTTACCCAATGCAATTGGGGAGAGGACAATTATTATTATTTTGATATTTGCACATTTTCCCTCTTATTTCCTCCGGGCCGGCGGCACTCTCACCATCTCTTCCACCAGGCGCCTTTGTAAAATTGGCGAGTGATAGTTGGAATCGAACATGTTTACTTAGAGGTAGCCCAGATTCGTAGGATCCATGTCCCACTGAACCCGGGGAGGAGACAGCTAGCTGTCTGCGTTGTTTTCTTGCTCTCCGTGCTCTTTTTGTTCATGGCAACGTTGGTGAGAGGGGGGGGGGGAAGCAACAACTGGAAACAATAGTTAACAGCAATTCCTGTTGCTGATCTGGGATTACAATGTTAGGTCCAGGAATGCAAAAAATGGTGAGCGTCTGCCCCCCCTCCCTCCTGTAAACAGCTGATGCCGTGCCAGATAACTCTTGAACTGCAATTCCCAGCATCCCTGGAAAGTATAGCCAAAGCCAGTGGGATGCTGGGAATAGTAGTTTAGCAGTAATCTCTTTCCCCCCCCAAAGGAAAAAAAATACAGGTAGTCCTCGACTTACAACAGTTCGTTTAGTGACCAAAGTTACGATGGCATTGAAAATTGTGACATGACTATTTTTCCATCCTTCTCAGGTCGGTAAAATGAGGACCCAGATTGTTGGGGGCAATATGCTGACACTGTAAACCGCTTAGAAAGGGTTTTAAAGCACTGTGAAGCGGTATATAAGTCTTAAGTGCTGTTACTATGACCTGTGCAGCATCTCCATGATCATGTGGATCAAAATTCAGATGCTTGGCAACTGGTTCATATTTATGACTGTTGCTGTGCCCCGATCACCTTTTGTGACCTTCTGTCAAGCAAAGTCAATGGGGAAGCCAGATTCACTTAACAACTTGATTACTAACTTATCAACTGCAGTGATTCACTTAACAACTATGACAAGACAAGTTGTAAAATGGGGCAAAACTCACTTAACAAATGTCTCACTTAACAATAGAAATTTGGGGCTCAATTGTGGTTGTAAGTTGAGGACCACCTGTACTAGCACCCTTCTTTGCAGTGCCCCAAATTCAGCTTCTATACTTAGCATTCATAGACACAGGGAAGAGTTTTTAATGCTCCACCAACCCACCTTTCCTGCCTCTGCTTAACACTTTCAGGGAGCAGTACCCAGCTCTGTCTAGTTTAGAGAAGGGAAGACCAGTTAGGGAGAGAAGAGTTTGTATGTTTCATTGTAATGGCAAAAGTTGTTCAAATGCTTTAGTCAGAATTTCCAGAGAAACACCTGACTTACTTTCTAAATTTGAAAACAGTGAGGCTTGAAGACTGCTTCAGACTTAGAAGGGAGCATGACTGTTAACATTGAGGGCTGCATCCGTCTTGATTTTGAGAGTTCATTTGTTGAAACTAGTCATACATAGATCGCTGTACTTTTGTTGCTGTCCCTCCTAACCCAGAATTAATTTATGACATTGTATTACAGATATTTCAAGTCTATGTACCCTGTTTCCCCCAAAATAAGACATCCCCTGATAATAAGCCCAATCGGGCTTTTGAGTGCATGGCAATAAGGCCAAGCGCTTATTTCAGGGTTCAAAAAAATATAAGACAGGGTCTTATTTTCGGGGAAACACGAGTAAAGCTGGTTGGTGTAACATTGACCACTCTGAAGGTTTCAATTGATTCAGTTATATCTGACGAGATGCAAACATTTTCTCTTTATTTCCTATGCAAATAATATAAAAAATGAATTTCAGACAATCCTTAATTCTTTCGTGGAGTTTTGCTGAATGTTCCCCTCTCTATATGAAGCATAATTGCTTCTCAGGAAGAGACCAGAATTGTAGAATCTGATACTTAGGGATGTGCACCCATTGAAAGTTCTGTGCATCAGTTAATTTGATTTTGTATTTTGTGTTGCTATAAACAAGTCTATTCTGGGGTGTTTTGATTAGTTTCATGCTGCTTGGATTGTTGTTTCTATGTTTTAAATATCAGTACTTTTTGGACCTTGCAATGGAAACAAGGTGAATTGATGTTCTAATAATAATAGTTTTTTTTTTCAATTATCCCATGCATTTTAAGAATTTTACGTACAAATTAGGTTAATTAAGTATGTGAACAAGGTGAACATGTTATTCGGTCCCAGTTTTGATTTATTTAGAAGACCCACTTAATTTAATGGCACTCATTACTGTATTGGTATGCTTGTGCAGAACTGAACTAAACAAGTGAAATAATTTGTATATGCCTATACATTTTTATGCTACATCTTTGACACACAATTTTATGTCCATTTACTTGGGAGAAGGCTCATTAAAAGCTTCTTTCTTAGGAGCAGATTTATACAATATAAATAGTATTTGAATAGCTATTTTTTTCTCAATTCCACAAAATAATATATGTTAGAATATATAAATATTTAGAATATGAAAGGATACCAGTGTTGCTGTGGCATTGTTAGTCATGAGGACAAATGAAAAGTGCCATTCAAACAATAACATCAGTGAAAATTGACGAAACACTTTGTGTATTGAGAGAGAAATTTAAGGAGTATTAATTAAAACCTTTTTTGAAATATCTAGTTTAGTCTGTACAAGTAAGCACAATAGGGCAAGTTACACTTTCTGCCTGACATCGAAATCAATATAGCAATAGCACTTAGATTTATATACCGCTTCACAGTGCTTTACAGCCCTCTCTAAGCAGTTTACAGAGTCAGCATATTTCCCCCATCAATCTGGGTCCTCATTTTATTGACCTTGGAAGGATGGAAGGCTGAGGCTCGAACTGCAGGCAGCTGTCAGTCAGCAGAAGTAGCCTACAGTACTGCATTCTAACCACTGCGCCACCACAGCTCTTCATATGGGCAAATTATGAGAAATTCAAACTTTATGAAGCAGTTGCAAGCGCAGATGCAGTCTTCACATACTGTCATTTCATAAAAAAAAACATGTTCATATTTTGACATCCCTCTATTTATCCCATTTTACTTTGCACCTTTGCCATTTTTCAACATTCACAACATCAAATGTTTCTTTTCATCATTATCAATAAAAATAATTATTTTGTTTTTCCAGAAAATGTCATTAGAGATGTAAACCCTTTTGTTCTTTATTGCAGATAACATGGCAAGCCCAGAAAAAGATAATTACAGAATGAAAAGTTATAAAAACAATGCCCTCAATCCCCAAGAAATGCGAAGACGAAGAGAAGAGGAAGGCATTCAGCTTCGGAAACAAAAAAGGGAAGAACAAGTAAGTCCTCATTTAAATCATAGCTGAGCAATGACAGTCATAAAGCCCGTTAAATTGCTCATATTGGGGAAATGATTTATGATCCAACTCTGATCCCTGGCTTGCTTGCTCCCTCCCTCCCTCCCTCCGCAATATAGTCCATTGTAAATAGAATGCAATACATTTTATTGAAAGCAAGTTTCTAAAATTCTTCTCACAAGAAAGTTGAGTTGGTAGTAATAGCCCCCTTGGATGATGCAGAGTGGTTAAATTTAACCTTTTCTTTAGAGATGTACTGTCATAACTTTTTTTTTGCTGACACAGAATAATTGTATTTGTTTCTTATGTATATACCATATTTTTCGGAGTATAAGACACACCTTTTTACCCCCAAAAAGAGGGTGAAAACTTGGGTGGGTCTTATACACTGAATGTAGCCCCACCCAGCCACCCCCACCCTTTGGCCTCTGCCTCCCAGCAATTTACCTCCTTGCAGCAAACAGAACAGAGCCTGTTAAGCCAAGCAACTGATTATCAGCTTCCCAAACATCATTAAATAGCAGAGAATAATGTATACTTCCAGAAAGCCACATCAGTTTTAACAGCATCTGTACAAGTATAGTCTGAAATGTAACAATTTTCTGTTGTAGTATTAAGATAAGGCAGCTGAGTTAAACCCTGACTTAGTCATGTTTGGAGTAGATCTATTTAAATAATTGGGAGGAGTTAGTGTGACTACATTTAAGAAAACTTTCTGCCATTAATATACTGCCATAATGTACATTTCTCCAATTCTTTGCTATTTCTATGGGTCAGGCACACATGCACAGAAATACACAGCAAACAGTGTATATCATCTGTACTGTTTGCTGGGAGGCAAATTGCTGGGAGGCAGAGGCAGATTTTTTTTTCTTGTTTTCCTCCCCAAAAGTCTTATACTCCGGAGTGTCTTATACTCCGAAAAATACGGTATGTTACTTTTTAACTTGAAAGGTTCTGCAAATGCCCTCAGACTTAAAAGATACAATATAGAAGGAAATAAGGATGGAGAATGAAAAGAATTTAGGAAAAAAAATAGATAATAGAAAAAGGGAGCTTTTTTTTTTTTTTGGTAATCAAGTTAGCAATAGCAATAGCACTTAGACTTATATACTGCTTTACAGCCCTCTCTAAGCAGTTTTACAGAGTCAGCATATTGCCCCCAACAATCTGGGTCCTCATTTTACCCACCTCGGAAGGATGGAAGGCTGAGTCAACCTTGAGCCTGGTGAGATTCAAACTGCCAAATTGCAGACAGCCGTCAGTCAGCAGAAGTAGCCTGCAGTACTGCATTCTAACTATTGTGCCACCACAGCTCTTAACTTTGTATTTGTACTTGCATTTGCAACAAAGGGAATCAGAAGCTGCTTTCAATTTTTTTCTTTTCTTTCTGAAAATTTGTTTTTTTTTTCTTTTTTCCCTTTTTTCTTTATTCTGTATTAATTTTGGGTAGTTTTTATCTTCTCTTTAAAACTTTCAATAACATTGATTAATAAATAATAATGTTACAAAAAAGAATGAAAAACATGCTGTGAGATGTATCTAGGTGTTACTTTGCTTGAATTTAGACTAGTGAAAATGTCTATAATTGGTTTTTCTTTTTTGCACAAAAGTATTATTTTAAGGGCTATTTTTAGCCTTGTGTGTGAAAATATTTCAGACTAAAATGATTCTGCAAAAAATGAATACTGTTTAACATATTTTGGAAACCCTTATTTCTGCAGGAGCAACTTTTTATGATATAGTTTTGACAAAATAAATTGATCTTTATTCATTGTTACTGAATAAAGAAAAGAGCTCGGGGTTGTTGTTTTTTATCACAAAGCACTCTCTCTTTTCCTTTCACAATACTTCTCATTGTACTTATTTGTTTTTCCTTTGGTTATATAATATTGTCTGAAAATGCCATCACACTGAATTAAAATAAACCAGTATACAGTATATTCCTAAATTTAGCACATATTCCTAAATATTCATTAAGCATTTTGCTAATCCCAAATTAGGATTAGAGCAATAATAATGCATTGTTGATTCAGTTTTCATGTTTCAAGAGAAAATTTGAAGACTTGATCAAAAAGTGAAAAAGTAATAGAAAAAAATGATCTGTGTGATTGATGTAGTATCTCTTCCTCCCCAAATAATCCCCAACACATGTTTTTCTTACATTTCTTTTCAGTTATTTAAACGTAGAAATGTTTCTCTGCTGTCCAGCGAAGAGTCAATGCAGGAGAGCCCAATCCAGGATCCTGATGTAAGCTCTACTGTACCAATTCTGGAGGTAAGGAATCTAGCACATGCCTTAAAGCACATTTACAAATCTGGCTAAAACTTTAGGAAATTATAATGGTTTTCCATTTTTAGGAAGATGTGATTACGTGTGACATGGTTCAGATGGTTTTCTCAGATGATCCTAGTCAACAACTTGCAGCAACCCAAAAGTTCAGAAAATTACTTTCTAAAGGTAAATCAGCAAAATATTATTTTCTTCTTAATATTTAATAAATTTTAGTTTCAGTATTTGCATTAAATTGAAAAATAATTTTTAATAATACATGTTAAGAGTTCTTAATTTGTTTTTTAATCTTAAATGATTGTATTGGTACAGGAATAATTTAATGTCAAATGTCCAATTACAAAACGAAAAAGACACACACCCTCAGATGGAAAAGAAGAGCCACTTTGTACATTGTATGGGTTTCTCTCTGTTGTCCCAGTTTAGTTTAGCTAATATGGCAAAGCTGCTAATGTCACTCAAATTAAAGTTGATTGTTTTTTGTGGGATAAAAGTTAAAATGGAAGCTAAAAGTGATTAAGGAACTGCTTTTAGAAATGTATGACTTATCCTACTGCAAAAAGCAATATTCTCTACCAGTCAAAAGATGAAGCAATGTATACTATAATTTATCTTGTATTTGATATAATATTAATTGATATTAATGAAGCAGTGACTATTATTCTGCCGAAGTTTAATATGTAAGATAGAGTTTTATTTTGTTTGGTTTGAGATTTTTTTTCCTTTCCCTTTTCAGGTTTTCATCTCTTGTTTTTGAGGAAAGAGTAATCCTTTTTAAGGATTCTTCAGCTTAATTTTTAGCTATTTTTTTAGAAAAGATAAATGTGCTTGTTCCATGTTATATCTGCCCAGTGTTTTCAAATTATTTTTTTAAATAAAACAAGCTATCAGCAAGCCTAATTTGGAAAGAGGCTAATTAAATAACTGCTTGATGGAAATAATTAAGGTTTCCCCCTCTAGTATGTATAATTACGGTTCCCCCCTCTAGTATATATATGCTACGGTACATTAATACTATATTTACTAGGGAGGAAATAATGGAGATGGAAGCAGCAAGAAAAAGACTCTGCTTCTTCCCAACAGTTCAGACATCTCTGCAGTGCACTAGAACAAGTTTATTTTGGATTTAGTCCCCAAACACTAAGCCTTACAGTAATTTAAAAGGCTGAAGAACCATTGTCATTGTTTAATCATAAGTGCTTGAAGACACAAGTCTATAAGAGTTTGGCCCCAAAGGGCACAATATCTTTACGTCTGTTTTCACAAATTAACTTACATGCCCTCCCTTATTTATAAATACAACCAGGAATGTAAGTAAAATGTAGGACAGATCTTTTCATTTTTAAGGCTTTTGTGTAAGTTGGCACTTGGTTAAAGGGAAACATGTTTTGATTGCTTTCTTCTTTCAGCTGTTATTCAAGTTATTAAAGCATAGTTTTGATGGTGGTATACCTTCAAAACTGCTGTTGGTCTCTGCTAGTTCTTGAGGTTTGTGTGGAAGGGCTTGAGTGCACAATCCTGAGGCTTTCTTGCATCCTGCCTGTACCCTCAGTTTATAATTCTTCATTCAATAATGATTGATTTGTGTGATTCACTAGGGCAACAGATGGCAGTAGCATTGCCTAAAAGTGGATTAGAAGCTCTGCTTTCATGGCTATTATCATCATACCAAATGAAATCTTCCCATTCAAAGTTAGTATGTTAACTGATTATTAAAGTTGGGAAGGAGCAACACAAAAGGAGCTATTGCTTAGGGACTTCTTAGAAGCATCACACTGATCACTGTGAAGCATCTAGGCTAGATGAATCTGTGGACTAATTGGGTTCTTACATATGAAACCATGAGAAACTGTATGCAATTCCTTAGTAAACATTTTTTGACTTACATATTGGTCAATTGCCTGACAGAGCGCTTTGGCTTATTCCCTATGTATGGCAGATGGTTTACATTTGTTTTCTATATTATTTCAGAGAGTTTCTCACAGCATTATTAATGTCGCGATACATCAGTGAGTTAGGTTAGATTTAGAGACAGAGTAACTTCCCTAAGAGCAATCAGCTTGCATAGTTTAAAATGGGGACTTTAATTTCATTCATCTGCAATATTCCAGCAAGTTCATTATGGGAGCTGTGCTGTTCAGCTTTCTTTATAGTTCCTTCTTAATTGTTTTCCATTGTACTGAACTTATATGTAACTTATTTTTATTGGATTACTTTATCTTTCATTTCAGAACCTAATCCTCCAATTGATGAAGTTATTCAAAAACCAGGAGTTGTGGAGAGATTTGTCAAATTTCTAGAAAAAAATGATAATTGCACTCTTCAAGTGAGTTCCTGAAATAATATGAGATACATTTGGGAGGAAGGACAAGGAATTAAAATGTTATATCTTACCTTTGGAATAGCCGGGGAAGTTTTGCTTCTCTCTCCTCCTCATTTGTTAAATATTTTAACAGTTCCACAAGTTAAATGGCCCCAAAACATAAATATTATGTCTTGTAGGAGGAACACAATTTATATTTGGTTCCATAGTGAGCACGTTATTCCCACAAGCAGATAATTTTTTTAAAGATATTGAATAAAATAAGAGGTAGATAAATTGAGACAACACTGGATTGGGACTTTTGTTTGCTTGTAGTGCTGCCATAGTTTTCCATTGTTTCTCCCAAAGTTTCAAATGTAAATTGTTCCCATTTGTTGAAATTATTTAAATTTTATTGGAAGTATAAGAATATGTTACTATTCTCCAAGACTGCATTTATACTCTTGCTAAAATCATGTGAGAATGATTAATTTGAATATTCCACACAGATACTAAACTCTTATTTCACTGCAGAGATTTACACAATACAATTGAAGGCTATATCCTTGTATGGGGGGAAAAAGGCCCATAAAAATAAACATACAGAATTGATTGTAAAATAAACTCTTAAAAGTCATATTTTTACCTTCTAGTTTGAAGCAGCATGGGCTCTTACAAATATAGCATCTGGAACTTTCCTGCATACCAAAGTGGTAATTGAAACTGGAGCAGTCCCAATTTTTATTAAACTCTTGAATTCTGAACACGAAGATGTCCAGGAGCAGGTAACTTTTTGTGAATTTTTTTTTATTACGCAGATTCAATTGTACTGTAAAATGTTAGGCCTCAGAGAATTTTGGGAAGGAAAAAATAATACATATTTGAATAAAAACAAAATTTAATCTAGATGTAATCCTAAACTACGGTTAACATTAAATACTTGAATCATATATTTGTGTGTTCTCCACTGTTTTGTCTTTAGATGGCACAATTCAGAAGATATCGGAAGTTTTTGCTTCGGTTGTCTATTATGATTCACAGGAAGCTAGAACTGGGGGTTAAATGTGTTTAGGTTTAGAAACAATACTTTGATATAAACTGTTCTCCTAACCCAGTTGGGGGATATGCTACTCAACTCTCAATTACTCTGGGTGGCTTGTAAGCCAGGCAGTGTCTATATCCATCACATGAAGGTTTTGGTGGTGGCCTTCTCCAAGTGTGTCCTTCCCTATAACTGCTGTCTGATGGCATCCAGCTCACCAGGATGCAAGATGGAAAGAATCTGCTGCTTGGTGATCTAAAGCACTTCCCCATTGTCTCAGATAAGAGTTTGACTTAACCACAAACTATGACAGTTTGGAGATTCTGTGGCTAGTTTAAACTGGAAGCAAAAACTTTCAACCTCCAATTTATAGTGTGCTGAAAGTTAGGATACAGCATGGGACCTTTACAAGTTCAAAACTCATACACATGATGTTGAACATACAATATCGTACAATCACATAAAGCTATTTCAACATCATAGGCAAGTGCAGTACCTTGCCTATTTTAAAAAGTATATGCTATTTTAGTTACGGTACATTGTGCATTGTATTTTCTTATTTCAGATGGTTAGGCTGCAGTTGCAGGCTGGCTTACTTGGGATCAAAACATACAGAAATCACTGACTTGTGTAAATATTGTTAGGCTTGCATTATTAGAAATTTGCAGATGTAGCAGTAGTTTTGGATTTTGATATGCAATATTATTTCAGTATATTTGTTTCATATCAATGACTGTGTACTTTGTGTGATGAAATACCATTACTTCTTATGCAGAAATAAAAGAATTCTTGCTACATAAGCTCATGGAAGAGAATGAATTTATACTGTGAGATGGGCGACCATACAAATAAATACATGTTATATTTACTAAGCATCCCATTAATCATCTTTATATCTAAAAGATTAATAATATCCAAATAGAGTAAGTGAAGGCTTTCAAGTATCAGCAATTTTCCTAGAAATTTGAGTCTTCAAATATTAAATTGCAGGACCAAGAAGCTTCTAATACAACAATCGGATTATTCAAGATACAAGGAGATAACTATGCAGAAATCCCATTATTCAAAGCCAAAGTTCCAAGCTTTCTGTTCTGTGACTTGCAATGTCCTGTGTACAAATATACCTGCTATACTAGAAGCAGTTCGATCTAAATTTTGGAGATCTGTTTTTAATTACCTCCTCAGTTAGGTCTTAGATGTAGCTCTTTTGAGGCTTCGCTGGTCAAAGTACTTGCTCAAATAAAGGCACAAATGTGAGACCTTGGCCTAGTTTGTATTGAGAGAGAGTTGCATTTCCAAAAGGAAGAAACAAATTATGTGTGATCTGGTTCACTGTGGGTTTACCCACCAATCAGTACTTTTGCTGGTACTAGAAGAAGCCTGCATGAAGTCAAGCAGAAATCTTGATAAGAGCCAATACCTCATATTGCTGGTACACAGAAATTATGTATTTGTCCCTTACTATCTCTAATTATGGTAGTCCTTGACTTATGACAGTTTGAAGTTATGATGGCCTTGGAAAAAGTGACTTGTGACCAGTCCTCAAAGTTATGCCCATCATACCACTCACACAGTCACATGATCTCAGTTCAGACCCTTTGCAACTGGCTGGCGCTTATGATGGCTGCAGTGTCTTGGGGTCACATGACTGCAATTTGCAATGTTCTCAGCCAGCTTCCGACAAGCAAAGTCAATTGGGAAAGCTGGATTCACTTAATGACTGTGATTTACTTAATGACTATGTGATTTGCTTAATGACCACAGTAAAATGGTTGTAAAATCAGATCTGGTCATGTGATGACTCAGTGACTAAAATTCTGGTCCCCATTGCGACTCTAAATTGAGGACTACCTGTACTTTTATCACATTCTTATGTTCTACAGAAAGTTGCCTATGTTGGTGCTTTTGAACATGATGTTGGTAGGGAGATTCAACTATATTCCGTATCCGGAGTTTTAATGTAAACACTCAGAAATTGAAATTAAGTCAATTTGCACACATACTTTTGGATTGCCATCCATGATAGTTGGAGCTAATGTCCCCTATAATTATAAACTATTTAGGTTGGTCCCATTAGGTAAATATTTCATGCTTAATTATTAGTATTTTGAATTTCCAGAAAAGTAGCTGAATTCTACAGTAAAAAAAATGCTATCACTTATTTATTAGATTATTTTATTGGATTTGTAAGGCACTTAATCACCAAATGACTCAAGAACAGAACAAGTTGCAATTGCGATATAACAATAGAAGACAAATATCAGCTATCTAAGGGATACAGATATTAAAATAATCATAACCTATTAACGGAATCAATGGCCCTGGGCCTGCTTAAAGAGCCTGATTTTCATAGTGTTCCTGAAGGATAGCAGCGTTTGGGTCATGCAGACCGTTTAGAAGTCACCCACTCTGCACAAAATCCAATTATGCTTATTTTATATTAAGAACAGGGCTTTTATACTGGTTGCTTTGTATGGAACAGTGTTTGTTTGTTTTTTGCTTCTTCCACTCTGAATAAAATAAATCACTGTACTATTATATATTGTTACAGATAGTCCTCGACTTACAACAGTTTGTTTAGTGACTGTTTGAAGTTACAACAGCACTGAAAAAGTGACATATGACTGTTCTTCACACAACTGTTGTAGCATCCCCTTGGTCACATGATGAAAAGTCAGATGCTTGGCAACTGTCTCATATTTATGACAGTCGCAGTGTCTCGGAGTTATGATCCCCTTTTGCGACCTTCTGACAAGCAAAGTCAATGGAGAAGTCAGATTCAATTAACAATAGTATTACCAATTTAACAACTGCAGTTATTCACTTAACAATTGTGGCAAGAAAGGTTGTCAAATGGGCAAAAAATTCACTTAATACACGTCTCGCTTAGCAACATAAATTTTGGGCTCAATTCTGGTCATAGGTCGAGGACTACCTGTATAGATATTTCCATATCTATAACAACTATGCAGAGAAGTGAGAATTGGCACATGGATTCTTTCAGTGATTGCTCCTATGCTGGCCCAAATAGCCATTAACTTTTGCAGGGGTTCTAGCAGTTAACAATACAAGATGTTTTTGGGCTCAGCTGCAAACATGAATTCTCATGGTAATAGTTTCTTTCATGTTAACATTAGCCATTTAAGTAATAGGATTATTTTTTTCTTTTGCACACAGTTTATATACTTCCGCATAAATGATCATGTTGTTATAAATAAGCATAAGAATTATAGGTAAGTATTTAAAATTCTTAAAAATAATTATGAATATTAATTTACATCTTTGTTTCTAAGGCAGTATGGGCCCTTGGCAATATTGCTGGAGATAATGCAGAATGCAGAGATTATGTATTAAGCTGTGGAATACTTCCTCCACTCTTACAGTAAGTACGGATCATCTCTGGTAGTTAACTGAATGGTATGCATAACTACCTAACCAAAGCATCCAGGTTAATTGCTAACTTATAAATAGTAGGTTAGTAATGATCAATGCAATGCTTCAGATTCCAAAAAAGGTGCTTTGGAGTGGGTGGAATTAGAAACATAGCATTTATCTGCAATTCTTTTTAAACATCTAACTCATTTCCCAGAATAATCTGGTGGTCATGTGATCTTGAGAAAAGGCACAATTGCAAACATATTGTATTATTTCCAAAGCACTGCCCAGCCCTTGTAATTATTTCTTTGGAGTTAAGCACCATTGGACTCAACAGAACTTCTGAATAGAGATGCATAGGTTTGAAATGTCACTTGGTGTTAGTATGCTGACATAAAGCTTCTTGGTGCTAGAACGTGCCTATTTTAAATAACAGTTTTTATTAGAATAAAAGTTCCAATTGTCTAAAAATTATAAAAACACATTTCTTCTAATTTATTCTTTTTCCAAAAATTAATAATTTCTATGGATTATATCCAATTTTGTATTCACAAAACAGCTACTCCTCTTCTTTCTTAGTTCTCTTCCATGCATTCCCCCAATTTGCTCAGATAAGGTCACAAGTAAACCAGTTTGCTTGCCTGCCCAGGAGATACAAATAAAAAGAATCTGTTCTGCAGCTGAAATGCTACTCCATCATTACATGATTACATTACATGAAAACCACTGAATATAACTACCATATTTTTCGGTCTATAAGACACACTCCCCACGCCCCAAAGTGGGTGGAAATGTCTGTGCGTCTTATAGAGCAAATGTTGCCAAAGCCCCACTCACCCGCCGGCCCCCACCATTCGGCCTCTGCCTCCCAGCAATTTGCCTCCTAACAGCAAACAGCCTGGTCAGCTTCAGCACAGCCTGATTTAGCACGAGCAGCTGATTGGCGGTTGGATCGGCCTCCCGGAATACCGCCGATCAGCTGTTCTAGGCTGTGGGGGTCGCTGTCGTCACCCATCGCCGCCGCCACCTATTGCTGCCTCCGCACACCCCATTTTCGGCCTCAGCACGTCCCGTTTTCAGCCCGTTCCAGGCGGCGGGGATCACCGATCCCCGCCGCCTGGAACAGGCTAAAAATGGGGCGCGCGGAGGCCAAAAATGGAACGCGCGGAGGCAGCGATGGGCAGTGGCGATCCCCGCAGCCTGGAACAGCTGATCGGCGGTATTCCGGGAGGCCAATCCAACCGCCAATCAGCTGCTCATGCTAAATCAGGCTGTGCTGAAGCTGACCAGGCTGTTTGCTGCAAGGAGGCAAATTGCTGGGAGGAAGAGGCAGATTTGTTTTTTCTTGTTTTCCTCCTCTAAAGCTAATATGCGTCTTATAGCCCAAAAAATACGGTATATTAATTAAAGTGAAGTTATTTTCATGTACATGACAAAAATAATCATTCAAATTATTATTATTATTATTATTATTATTGTCTTGGCAGACTCCTAACACATTCTAACAGGCTCACAACTACCAGAAATGCAGTCTGGGCACTTTCAAACCTCTGTAGAGGCAAAAATCCACCTCCAGATTTTAGCAAGGTAAAGCCCATGTTTCACTCTATAAAAATGCTATAATAATAAAATGCATACATTGTGTTGTTCCAATGTATCTTCTTGTATAAATTAAACTTTTTCAAATGTCAACTATTTATGTCCGGATAAAGATTTCTTTTTGTCATAGAGTGGAACTGAATATAGTACATTAACTTTCCTGATGATATTCACTTTCAGAGTAGACAACCAATGAAATTAAATTAACATTTGGCTGTAACAGAGCAAAGCAGTAATGGTTCTACACAGCATCTGCTCGAAATACATAACATAAAAGTCAGTTCAACCAAAAAGTAATTTAGTGAGTTATGCTATACTTGAAATATCCTGAAAGTGGCTATCTATAATATTTTTTGGTTCAGTTCCAGCTAAAGTTAGTTAGTTAGTTAGTTTACACTGATCTCCGTTCAAGAAAATTCAGATTCAGCATGTATGTTCATGTGTGTGTGTGCGTGCACACACACAAACTCAAGCCAGCTCAGTTCCAACATACAGTGGGGCAAAACAGTATTTAGTCAGCCACCAATTGTGCAAGTTCTCCCACTTAAAAAGATGAGAGAGGCCTGTAATTGACATCATAGGTAGACCTCAACTATGAGAGACAAAATGTGAAAGCAAATCCAGACAATCACATTGACTGATTTGGAAAGAATTTATTTGCAAATTATGGTGGAAAATAAGTATTTGGTCACCTACAAACAAGCAAGATTTCTGACTCTCACAGATCTGTAACTTCTTCTTTAAGAGGCTTCTCTGTCCTCCACACATTACCTGTATTAATGGCACCTGTTTGAACTTGTTATCAGTCTAAAGGACACCTGTCCACAACCTCAAACAGTCACACTCCAAACTCCACTATAGTGAAGACCAAAGAGCTGTCGAAGGACACCAGAAACAAAATTGTAGACCTGCACCAGGCTGGGAAGACTGAAGCTGCAATAGGCAAGCAGCTTGGTGTGAAGAAATCAACTGTGGGAGCAGTAATTAGAAAATGGATGGCATACAAGACCACTGATAATCTCCCTCGATCTGGGGCTCCACGCAAGATCTCACCCCGTGGGGTCAAAATGATCACAAGAACGATGAGCAAAAATCCCAGAACCACACGGGGGGACCTAGTGAATGACCTGCAGAGAGCTGGGACCAACGTAACAAAGGCTACCATCAGTAACACACTACGCCGCCAGGGACTCAGATCCTGCAGTGCCAGACGTGTCCCCCTGCTTAAGCCAGTACATGTCTGGGCCCGTCTGAAGTTTGCTAGAGAGCATTTGGATGATCCAGAAGAGGATTGGGAGAATGTCATATGGTCAGATGAAACCAAAGTAGAACTGTTTGGTAGAAACACAACTGGTC